>JANHGN010015694.1:98645-124433 GCA_024605025.1 Megaceryle maxima
CTTCCTCCTAGTGAACCCTTGTAACTGCCCACCCCCCCCCCCCCCCTCCACCCCCCCCCCGCCAATTAGCTGTTAAAGTTGATGACAGTTTGGATACTGAATTCACTGAAGGATTTCATTCTTTCTCATTAGAGGTATTCAGACATCGTAAGCTTTTGTTTGTCAAGATCTAGTTTCCATTTTTTCCAAACCATCAGAGCTCAAGGAACAAGCAAGGTCAACTCCCTAATGAATTCTAAGACCAATTTGCATATCTCTCAGTCAAGTACAGAATCGTGCTCACCCAAGTCTTATGTATTCTTTGAAGTATTTCTTCAGATTTTAAGCGTTAAAATAAGACAATGGGACAAATTCTGTTTCCTGTGACCTTAAAAATTTAAACAGCCTGTATTTATACTAAAGCAAAATAAGAGATATGGCTTTATTCCTTTCTTTGTGACAGGGATACTTAGATTGAAAAGCTGCAAAGTGAAACTTACACAGCTTATCTAATTGAGTACCTAGTTTTTCTAATAACTCATACCTAGAACACAGTAAAAATGGCTTTTCTGGAAAATGCGGTTCAAGTACTGTAGTTAGTGGTTAAGAAGCACAGACACAAACATGTCTGTACACAGCCTGTATCCAAGTACTTTTTAAGTGAAGTCCTCCAATACATAGCCCTGCACATGAAGAAAAGTAGTTGTGCAGTTGTCAAATTTTCCTTGTCTTGAATCTGAGAACCTTAGTCATAAAGATAGCTTATCATAGCCTGTTATGTCACCAAGACAAACTAGCTTGTTTATACATAGGGTAAATCAGTTAGTGATTTCATAGCCATTTCACTTCCAGAAGTGTCATATATATAAAGTGGGTGAGGCCACCCACATGGTCCAGTGTTGTGGTTTGATTGCTCTGTTGGAAAAAGCTGTATAAAGTCAGATTTTTGGCTTCTGCCAGTGCATACAGATGATTTCAATTTGTTAGGATTCCACTAGAGTGGTCAGCATTACTTTGACAAAGCTCTGCCAAAAGACAACTCTTTCTGTAGCCTTAAGAATTTCAGTACACACTGGGACCAGGCAGAGGTACAGAGCTATCTGCTTTACAATCCATTACCCATATGGTATCTTAAATTTGGGTGCATTAGGTAGCTCCCATATATACAAGTGTTTATCATGTGGCTTATACACAATTAACACTTTACTGAACTCAAGTTTATAGTGATGGAGTAAAGAGAGATTATGGCAGTAGCTGTACCTCAGGGAGCCATATATTGAGTTCATTTTTATGTACAGTTCAGGCTCTTGAAACTTACAAGAAGACATTAGACTGAACTTGCCCATTAGTAGTCAAAGCAGTAAGTGTCAAAAAAATTGACACTACAATTTTTATGCTTGTTTCTAAGTAACATATTTCATGTGTAGGACAGTGATACCACAGAGATAATTCTCTTTTTCAGTTTATGTTTTGCAACCCTACCTATAAGGATGAAAAGTCCTTTGGACCTTATAAGATTATCTGTTGATCACAAAAAAGTTTAAGAATTCAGAAGGTGCTCCTTGAATTTTCTGATGGAGTTTTACTATGCCGTAAAAGAGAGGAAATAGTCTTGGCACTTCTTATGTTCCTGGTGTTCAGCAAGTTAACCATCAGCGTGAGCCTAGCCTCTTATTGGCAAGAATCTCATGTTCTCAGAATTTCCATCTACTAATTTCTATTTCATTACAGAGATGGTGTGTGGAGAACAAATGGGTTCTCTTTCTAGACATTCAGACTGTTGTTAAATCATGAGAGAAATTATGCATTTTAAAAGTATTTGGGACTAAGACCATAGTGCATAACATATTAGAAACATTTCTTAGCTAAGTACAATATCTACTTGGAAAAGCAACTAATATTGATGATGCTGCTGATTAACTCATTACCTGCAACAAGATTTCCAGTTTAGGAACCAGACCCCCAGTAGCAATTTACTACTTGGAACTGACAGCAAATGTCTTTACTTTCCCACCTTGTCCTACCTTCACCAAACACATGAAGTGACTTACAGAACATGATATGTTTCTACAACAAAGTGTAATATACAAGTTGAGCACCTGGACTAAGATCATTTCATGACACACTACTTCCAGCAGTCAGAGAACAAACCCATCACCTAATAGTAACCCAGCTGGTAGGCACACACATACTTTCCGGATTTTTACTAAATTTATGGGCTTCCTGAGCCAACTAAGAATTTTATGTTTACAGCACTGCTAAAAGCTTGGAACATTTTACAGACCTAACACTGAATTGATAATCTACCCAAGTTAATAGAAGCCTGATGCATAAGTGGATTTTACTCCCCAGTAACAACTTGATCCATTTAACAATAGGAAAGCAGGAACATCTCAATGTCTGTGTGTTTCTTTTGGAAGATGAACAATGAGTAACTGAGATCACTAAGAACTGACTGTTGTATGTATGCATGCAGCAAGCAGAAAGAACCAAGGAGGTAATACTGATCCTTCTGATTTAGCACATACCAAGCTAAAATTCAAACACAGCTAATAGCATAGTCTTGTGAACAGTGAGGAAGTTAATTTTATAGACTCTATGGCTTTCATGGCATTTTCCCAAAATTAACTGGGGAAAATCACTGCTTTCAGGATCTGAAATTCTGCCACTTGTAGGAGATATGCAAAGATTAAAACACAAACCCACATCTTAAACAAATATGAGAAAATCATAGGCTACAAAGTCATAAATATTCTCTTTCCAATACTGTAGAAACCCCTAAGAAAAAACTGTGCTCCTGACCAATAAATCAAGGGCATAAAACCAGCATTATTCTTCACATACATGAAGTCTAACAGATATGCAAGAATGAGTCACCCAAACATACAGTAAGTTCTCGGAGCTGAGGCTGTAACTCTAAGCACCTAACAACTGCAATACACTGCTAAATTCTCTACAGTCTGTAGAGATTTATGGAAGGTCCCAAGTACCTCTCTGTTCAGGATGCAAAAGTGTTCATCCTTTATGAAGTCACTTAGCATTTATCTACACTTACTGTGTTAAAGCTATTTAGTAAAACAAGTAAATTGGTAGTGTGTTTATTTCAACTAAATAGACAAACTCGGCCTGTTTCATTGTCAAGGAAAGATTTTCTTGCAAGTGTTCTCATGTCACTGGAATGGAAGAGCTACCAGCTGCCTAGAAAACCCTGCTTAAAGGATTATCATTCGGGGAAAATTCCAAATGTCACTATATTCTTTCCACCTCTTGCGTTTGAATGAGTAGCAACATACCAAAACATACATGTTACTGCAAGAAGTAAAAATATTTATTATCTAGTATTTTTGTGTTCCAGTTTCTAAACCTGGGAAGTAAATAAGGTATTTCTGCACCAACTGACAACTTACAGTGGCTAATGGTAGTACACCCAGGCTTCGTTTAGGAAATGATCTACTTATTAACACAGGCTGTTCTCCCATCTCTCAAACACAGGACTTTACTGAAAGCACTGAACCCCAGCTAACTTTTCAGCCGAGACACTCCTATCTACTTTGCAGCAGCAAGCCATTAGAACAGTCTATGTCACTTCTTTCGCTCACAGGGGACAGAAATGTTCCTCCTAAAGGTCCATTCAACAGTTCCAGTATTCATACTAACTGAATTAAGTTAGTTTTAGTTGCCATTAAGTATCATTCTATTCAAAGTGGACGGAATAAACATATTTAAAAGTATCTAATCTTGATCTAACAGTGCCTGACTGAAGAAGACGATGAAGGTGCCATGCCAGAGTACCATTAATATGACATCCTGCAAACTAACTTCTTCTAAGCTTTTTATTTTTCTCTTCCATAGGATAGAGAAGGTACAGATGCTGTCACCAGGGAGTGAAGTAAGAAAATGTTCTTACTTAATCAGGCAAAAGAACCTGAATCTGGAAAATCTGTGTTCAGATGGTAAACACAAGAGACTTCAAAAGCAGCCCAGACAGCACATCCATCACTAGGTTGCAAAAAGAGAACAGATGATTCATCTGTGATTTGTATTCAATAAAAATATAGGTAATGACAGAGTAAGAAATTATTTGAAGCATAAAGGAGACAAAGTGAATCCAAACAGACCTTAAAAAGAAGATAATCAGATTTCTAAAATTGAGCCTTTGTCCAAAAGTTATAGCACTGACCACTGCATAATGGAATTTGTGCATTAAACTTGTTTTCCAATTATTTATATTTTTTAATCCAATTATACAGACTTTATTATCAATAGTGTATATTTGGAGCTGACTGAAAAAATTCTGTATAATTTCTTGCTGGATGCAAATCATATGCCACGAATAAGGATGAGCTGGGTAACTCACATGTCCCCTAGGGAAAATATGTTATACAGACTACTCCTCGTAAGTGGGGATTAATATCAAATTCCACAGGAAGTCATGCACTGCAGTGTTTGTTTTCATTTTGTTTTATATTTACTGGCAGTTTATACTGTTCTTTCAGCTTGTGTTTAACAGACATTGCAGCATAACAGATTTTGCAGCACATGTAACATCATGTCTCACATTTTGACCATCTGATGATGTTTAGTAAGTGTAATTATTGTCCAGTGGGTCTTACAAAACTGAAGATTGCATGAACTCAAGTTTACTGCATGGAAAGTGCTCCATTATAGAACTTTTATGCTTAAAACATTTCCAAACATAATATCATATTGACATTGCCGCTGCTGCCACTGCTCACCATTAATCTCAGTGATGTGATGATGTTCTCACCCTCAAGCAGTCTTCACTCATTTTTTACTCTTGTTAAACCTGCGTTATTTTCCCTGTATCTGTATGTTCCTGATTGCTTTAGCTTACAGATAGTTTGCACCATTTCTGTCCAGCTCTGATGACTCTTCTAGTACCTTTCCCCACATTTTCAAAACTCCATTCCCTGTCCCATCACCAGTCTGTTCTTCGATATCACAAAAAAAAATTCTCATTGCTGTAACTATGAAAAGAATGCCCTACAAAACAGTGTTCAATATATCCCAACACTGGTGCTACAAAAATATTTTCCTCTTCATAGCATTCAAACTGAGGGAATTGTTTGAGCTACCTAATCCAGCATTCCCACATCAGCTCATTTTAGATACTTTTGTCACTGGCATAAACCCAAACAAAACCAATGTCAGGCAATTTCTACTAACAATTTCCTTGAAACTATTCCTTTGAAATGTGACTGGGTGTGATCTGCACCACCACGATCAAACTTGAGTCAGCTCTGTTTTGAGTGGAAAGGGAAAGATGGTACACGCTAGCTGACCTCAAGAGGTCCTTTCCACTGAAATTTTTCTATGATTCTGTTAATTACCTAAAACCTTCCTAATACCTAAACCCTATCTCTAATCATGAATCTGTGATTATAGCCATAGCAAGATCTCATCTATTTAGTGAAGTCAGGTAAGAAGGGCCAGACTTAAGCACAGATGCCTGACTTCTTATTAAGGTTAAGTGAAAAGTCAACCATTACCTTGCACAGCTTCTCAAGAAATGGAGAGGAAGAGAATGAAGTAATTATACTACTGATCCTTTTCTATGCACAACCTTTTGACATGGAAACTCTCATAAAATAAATGGCAGTAGGGAGCGTAGAAGAGCTGTTCATTTGCTACTGAGAACTACAGAGACTGTGAACAGACAGTATCAGTTGCTTTACCTGCTATTAAATGCCAGTGCAGTAGACAAATCTTTCATCACATTACCAGAGACTCAATGTTTTTAAGTCCCCATTTGACTTACTAAGTCAAATTTATGGAATACTCATATACACTGATGTTATAACATCACATACACCACCCATGTCTGTACACACATTTATCATCTGAATTCTTAGGTTTACTCGTCATCTTTTCAAATTTTCTCTAATTAAAGAAGTTTTCTTTTTCAATAAACTGTCTTGGCCTGCATTACTGAAAGGCTACGCTGTACAAGGATCAGTTACTGCACATTTTCTATATGCTGCACCTTCCGTCTCTCCAGGAAAAAATCACGGAGAGACAGTATAGATTGAAACATATTTAACTGATGTTGTGTCATCATACAGAAAATATCCTTGTATCAAAACCAGAAGTCTAGCTGCCATTTCAACAAAAGGCAAAAAGCCTGTGGTAACTATTAGGATGTGGTAGTGCATCTCTGCCTACTTAATCTATGTAGCATAGGCAAAGGAGAGCGAAGGCGGTGACAGACTCTAGCATATGCTAACATGCCCTTCAGACTTTGCACTGCAGTTGCCAGCACAAGCTAAACCTCACATTGCGTGCAAGTGCAAAACGTGGTAAAAACCTTAAAAAAATTTTCCTGTTCAGTAAGATCATGTGTGAACCTTCCCTGCAGTGTTCTTCATTCCATAACTGCTTAAAAACTATTATAATATTTAATACCTTTTCTTTTCTTGTAATAGTTTTTGTTGTAAATAACAAGAAAGAAATCTCTTATGATCACCAGAGTTGGTCATCTATAGTCTTTCATCTGCGGGAAACACCCGGTAAATATTTCAAATTATGTTGAATAAACAAATTTAAGGTGAGAGAGGCAGGGAGGATGCAAAACAAACACTGAACCTGTCTGTGCAGTGGTTTACATCTAAATATACTAAACATTGCCTGCAACCAATCAACACTAGCACTACAGGAAAGCCACCTACAAGTAAGAGACATTTTTTAATCGCTCCTTGCAGGTTTGAAGCAGGGGTTTGCTTTTTAATTCTTTCTTTCATAGCTGGATTTTCCAGTAGGAATTTTAACCATAACCTGTAGGTGCTAGAAAACAGTTGGATACAGAGTTGAGAAAATACATTCATCTATACATTGCCAGAATATCGTGGTTTGACCCTGTAAAGACAGGTAACAATATTCAAGCCTTGAAATTGTTTATGAAGTAATCAGCATTTAATTTGTTCTGTTCAGATTTTAATTATATAGCATGTGCCTTCCTGAGAGGACACTACCAGAAGTATAGCTGTCAGATGGAAATTAATTTGCTAGCAGATGACCAAATATTTCATGAATTATACATGAAACTTTATGACTCATTGTGACTGTTGCTAGAAGACTCTTTCATCACTCTTATGTTTAAACAAAACACAATAGTTTTTAAATAAGTCTGATCAGTAGTAAGGAGATTATGGTAAAGTGCTAAGAATGACTTCTAAAATAGTATTTAAGGCACATTTCATATTGACATGTCATGTTCCCCTGCTCTTAGTTGTTAGCAGAATGATGGGCAGACCATTGCATTCACTTTCAAATGCAAGATTGATAGCTGGATTTACATTTCTTTTTAAGACTCAGCTTTTGCAAACAAGCCTTGGACTTCAGACATAATTCTATTATTCAAATGGGAGAAGAGTTTGATAGCTATGCTAATCACTTTTATCTGAGAAAACATAACTAATAGCTTGGTTTACATTTTCCTGCATTTATGAGCACAATTTTAGCACATAATTTTATTGCACTATAAAACATAATACTGCATTAGTCCGCTCTTAAAAAAAAAGTTACCTTAGAGTGATTTGCACTTAAACCTTCACACTACATTTAAATAACAGTATCACTTTTAAATTGTGACTTTTTAAAATCAATTTAAAGAAAAAAAAATCTCATGTAACAATTAACCCAACAAGACTATTTTCTGCAGAGGTAATATTCAGTGAACGTATTTAAGGTAGTCACAGCCACATTGATCACAGGACTGTTTTGAGTCAGTTATTCTCATGTATAAATGGGACTGAATTAAGATCATTTGTTCTCATATTGCATCAAAAATCTCTTAAAGTTCTCCATTGCTGTATACATTAACAAATTATGTGGAAGAAAAGAGGAATGATCTGCACAATCTTTTTTATTATTTTTCAGTGTTTTCAGCACTGGAAACTGAAAAGGAAATAATGCCTTGTATTTTAAAAGGGTCAGTTATTACTTTCAGTGGCACATAAAGAAAATACACTCAAAAGAGCTCCCATTTTATAGCATTATACTTAACATCTCTTCTTGGAATAGTCATAGCTAATAATGATATGAGAACTATTTTCCAGGACACAACTGTGCCAATTAACACAATATAGTGATCTTATTAATAGTAATACTTTGCACATTACATAGCAGTTTCTTCTCAAAATTTGAAAATACATTTATAAATTTAACATTACCATTCATGGGGAGGCAAAAAAACAAGGTACAGAAAGGCTAGACTCCCTGCGATACCAAGAAATTATCTATGACAGAACCTGGATTTTCATGCAGCTCTCATTTTCTAGCTAGTCAAAGACATCTTCTAAGAAAGCTCTCAAAAGAGTCAGCAATCAGTCTTGTAATTCCCTACAGCATGCAATACATTTTATCCCCCACCAAGCCCCTTCTCCCTTGCAATGTTGTTTGGGGTTTTTTTCTGCAGTATGGGTTATTCTCAATATATCACTGTTCCTACAAACAGATATCCAGAAGGTTAACCTTAGCTATAGGAGTAAGTCCATGGCACTTCATACCTTAAAGGTAAACACAAGCATATTAAGGGTATATTTTCTCTTCCCTAATATTACCAAAAAACCAACTTGAAATAGCTCGTTTGCTTACTGACTGCAAATTAAATTATAGTACTAAACTGTATTTTTGGCACCTGGTTTAATAAAGTTCTTTTATTTATTCTTTAATTTTAGAGGATCTTGGTGCTCATGGAATACTTCATATTACATGAACTATAATACTAATATGGCTAGATTTTAGTTATTCCATGACATTTACAGACTCATCAGATTGAAACGTATGCATGCCAAAACAACAGCTAAATAGAAACTTTTTACATTATACTGTAGCACCGTGAATTCACAGTAAGGACAACAGGGAAGATTCGGATATATTATTTTAATTTAAAAATAAGACCTTCTCCCAAACAGAATCAGAGAAGTTAAAACACTAAAAATTACCCAGAAAATCTAAGCCACATATTGAAAACAACACATGCAAATATATACAGCTTTCACTGCATTTAAGTAAACAACATTGCCAATCTCAATTTTAGATAAATCTTCACTGCTTCTGAAGAGAGATGGTGTGGCTTAGCTGAAGATGTCTGAATTGAAAATGCTTAGGATCCTGCTAATGGTCCATTCATCCCAGATTGCTATGGAATATGGCATGCACTAGTGACGTTCCTGCCTCCATCAACTGTAGAGTTAATTAGACTAGTTATTTAACTTAAGTAATTTCAACTAAGATGAACTCCACCAGTCTTTTCCTTTAAAAATAGTTTCTTGATTACATAATTTCACAAAAATCCCTTTTCTTTTTTTTTTTTTTTTAAGAACAACAAAGTTCATAGCCCCATGGTTATGAAAAAAAGCCTTGAAAACAAGACCAAAAATATCAATTAACCAGCATAGAATGAAGAAAGCATATAGAAAGGAATGTAAATAAATTGTTTAAATAAAAATGCATAATTCTGAGTTCATGCTATGACTTCTGGCATTTGAATCCAAATACCTAGAATGCTAAAATTTATTTGGCATCAAATATGTTGCTGCTAATAATGTCAAAACTGTGCAAGGTGGGTTAAAAATAGCCTTGAGTATGACAGCACAGGTTAAAAAGTGCTGAGCGGGACAGCAGGGAATGGATATTTTCAGTAGTGCAGAACTAAAAGAACTAAAAAGTTTTCTCTCCCTGCAGTAGCATGAGATTATCTAAAAACTTCCAAGATAGTGCAAAGCAATTTTTAAATTAGCATGGATGCGTATGGTGTAAAAATTTCCTTCTGCTCCCTTCTTTTCCCTGTTACACCTACAGAAAGGGAGGGAAAACAGTAAAAAATCATATTCCTATGAACTGATGTTGTCCCCCCACAAGAAAATGGCCACAGAGCCCAGTTAGACTGTTAGAACAAACACACTGCGGTGAAGAATTTCTTCTGCTACAAAACAGTGCAGCATACAGAAATCATCGTTATACACAATAGACAGAATTGTGATGGCTTCCAGGTAAATTTCACGTGAGAGGACACTGGGACTTGGTTACTGTATTTGCACAAATTTGCGTCTTATGTAATACTAGACATTTTAGTCTGTAAGAATAAAACATCAGCTGTTTCCTTCTACAGTCAGGCTGTGGTATAGTGGTCAATGTCATTAATGACATCAATCACAAGGGCACCAGTAAATCTTCTACCAATAGAAAAGACATAACGAAAATGCTAATGTCCAGAAGATAGGCTTCCATGCAGATACTTACAAACATATCTTTTACACACATATATATATATAATATATGTGGTGTGTGTGTATAAGGTATTATAGACTGTATTTATATATATATATACACACACACCCCCCTTTGAATTCCTGAAAACCCACCCCCCCAAAAAAAAGATTATTTTACTTCAGAAGAACTTAAAACTGAAGTCAGTGTTTCCCCATCCATATGAATTTTTTAGATAGGGATGTTTTGTTGACACCATTATACATACAACCCTTTATTCACTTAGCACCCCAAAGAACTAATACTGGAAAACAGAGTATGGGAGTCACATCAGCAGAAAGTCATGAAATTCCAATTCAAGATTGATGTTGCAGTGTTAATTCATATCACTGTGTGCACTGTGAAGTTGTGTTAAGGGGGCTACAGTGGGGAAAAAAAAAACAGAGATGAGGGCAGAGTATGATCCTTAACTTTAACTCTCTAGCCATCTAACTTCAGTATGTCCTGTACTATTTCTGGACTCAACAAAATTGCACATGCTCTATGCAGTGACTGACATTGCTTTCATATGTCATTAAAAATTATCTTTATTTCCTTGGGCATTTTATTTGATTCAAGGCTGAATTCCTTGGAAAAAGGAAATGATCATTCTCTTCAGTACAGTATCTTCAGTGAACAATGAATGGTTCTCAGAGCTACTATATTTCAGCACCATTAGCTTTTTTAAATATCCATAATTGCACACCTAAATTAGTTATTATTAATAAAGACATTTTCAATTTCTGTTACTAATGCTGGAATCCATATTTAAGGAGCAAGCCAGAAGCAACCTCACCAAGCACCTTCCACAAGTATGAAAATCAAATTATTTTATTTAATTATCACGTAAATGGCTTTAAATTGAGAATATTGGTGACATCATTTAGCACTGAAACTATGGGCGGGGGGGGCAGACAGCTTTACTTTTTACATGTTGGAAATCATTAGCTTGGAAACATGGCCTGCTGTTGTAGTGATTTGTTCAGCAAGTCTTTTAAAGGTCTCACTTTAACCAGTTCTTGGAAAAAAACTTATTACAAACCAAAGGTTTTCAGTTTCTAGGTGTGAATCTTAATGTTGTCCTCAGAGGGCATTCTCTATCTATTACTCTCAAATAGCTTTAACTTATGAACTTACAGTGGGTCAACACTTACAAAAAGGAGGATCACAACCATAATAAATTTAGTTCGTACTGACTGATACTTAAAGAGGTCAAATGCCAGTGCCCCAAGTAATTCCAGTTTCACACTCATATTCACCTGAGAAAATAAAATCTTTCTGTTCCATGAACATGAGGTTATAAATTCATGAAGCATGAGGTTATAAAAAGACTGGCAGCAAGATTACACAGGAGTCTGTATCAGGTATTGGAGCAAAGCCTCAGCCAAAGTGAAGATTCTAGAAACATACTCACATACTCATCGGGGGGGGGCGGGATTTGTGCATTTTAACTTCATTTTTTTTCCCAAGTTATCTCCTAGATTTATTTTTTCTATAACATTTTTATCACTTTAAAACAATCAGACTTTTTAAGATAATAAAATCAGCATGTTTTCTGTCACTCTGATTTTCTCCTAGACTCTATTTGGTAACTGTGATAAAAACTTTCATAAACTATGAGCTTCAAAATGTCTGCATTGCTAGACCTTGAACATAACAGCATGATATAATATCGACACAACAGTATCTAGCTAAGTAGCTCTTCACTTAGCAGTTAATAGTTCATTCATTTCTGTAAGAACTAGGTTCATGTCTGGATGATGATGAAACTTCCAGTAAGAAAAAGAAGTGAATAGCAGCTGGAGTATGATAAGAATGTAAGAAAATAGAGAAAGAGGAAATTGGGAAAGCCATTTTGTCCATGACGGGCCATCTAATTATTTCCTAAATGAGAAAATGCTTTTGCCTTACCTGGTTGGCCACTGTGCACATTCAGCATGCTTCCTGACATGTGTTCTGAATTTTCATCTTATTTCCACGTATGCTCCTTTGTCCTGTCATTTGTATCAGTCTGTAAACAACAACATGAAATGACAGGTTCTAATCACTAAATTGAAAATTGTCTTTTTTTTTTTTTCTTTTCAATATCATAATGTTTCCTCTATCTCAGTTAAGTGCCTTCTAATTGCTGTTGTGTCACAAAGTTAAACAACACAGAACCAAACAGAGGTTTCTGAGAAAATATGGGCTTCAAGACACAGAGTGAAATCAGACTTCCAGAGTGGAAATTGGACTCTTTGGAAACGCTGATTACCCTCCTGTTTCCATCAGACAAAACACTTTCTAGCATGAGTATTTATTTGTGGGTCTGTCTTGCATTTCTAAAATGCCCATTACTATTATTAACTATCACTCCTGCAGCACTGACACAAAGAGACTACATAGCCTGAAAAGAGGCTGAAGTTGCAGAAGTACCTCAGGATAAGTCTCCTCAGTTAAAGTCTTTCTGCATTAACTTCATATTAACAAAGGCCAATGCCAGAAGGCAAGACAGTGACACCTTCAAAAACCTCAGATCTTCACCATAGGATGTACGTGCCTGCTTCGGTTCATATCCCTGGCAGAACCTACAGACTGAAAGAAGCTAACAGGCACATGGATTATTTCCAGTGTTTTAAAAGAGGTAGGCCTCCAAATATTAGCCATTTCCAAGACAAGAAAATACAGTTTGCAAAGTTGCCAGTCAGTCTGTTTTGAAGACTCTCTTGAGCCTGTCTCATTAGATGTACCATAAAGAGAGCAAGGCTCAAATGTCTAGACCATCTTGCCAGGCTCAGGCAATTAGATTTGCAGTCCATTCTCATATATGGATATAGGGATAATGGAACTCGGCAGCCACGTTCCCATACAAAGATGTGATGGTTTCATCCTGGCCAAGTGCCGGGTGCTCACCAAAGCTGCTCTGTCACTCCACTCCACTCCTCAGCTGGATGGGGACAGAATATAACAAAAGGCTCATGGGTCAAGATAAGGGCATGGAGATCACACAGCAATTATCATCACAAGCAAAAGAGATTCAGCTTGGGGAAATTAGTTTGATATATTTCTATAATTAATAATTAAATTATTGCTTTCTCACATATTGTCACTTCTCTCTTTGGCTGCAAATGATATGGCACAGCAACCAACACCAAGGCACTACCATGATGGACTCAGCCTTGGCCAGTGGCATGTCCATCTTATAGCCAGCTGCCATTGGCTCTATCGTACATGGGAGAAGATCCTAGCAACTTCTAGCTTCTGCTACGCAGAGGCCACCGGTGTAGCACCCACACACACACGACCAAACCCTTGCCACACAAACCCAGTACTAGTATTTTTACTGAGCTGAGACTGGCATAGAGGTAAGTTTGCCATAATGTTTCATCGAGAAACTCAAGATAAGCCCTTGACTAAGAACCTTGACTAAGCTCAGCCTTTGTTTCAAATTTCCCCCTCCCCCTTCACAAGAAACCTAAATAAACTTAACATGAGACCTACTACCAATTTCAGATAATCCACTTGATTACAAAGTACTCATTAAAACATTTCTTTTGTTCTCTAAGCTATTTGCTAATCTCACAAGTTAAATCCACATAAGCATCTCTAGGCCTGATTTAATGAAAAGTTTCACACACAAAATATAAATTATCTTCTGCCCAGTAGCTGACAGCATCATTACTTTCCATAAATGAAATACAGGTATCTGGAAGACTTCTTTTTTCACTCTGTAAGAAAACCAATGTAATGTTTGTAGCTGGAATTTGCATCTACCAAAACAAAAGCTGTCATTGTTTGGCTCTGCTGCACCGAGAAGTGTATCTGAAGGAGGCTCAAGACTTCTCCTTTCATCTTCTTGCATCCTTTTCAACCATAAGTCTTGGGCCCCAATCCTGAGGAAAGATTTCTGCTCACTGATCTCTTCACCCTCATATAAAGTTCCACAGCAGTACATAGAGCTTTATGTGCATGTATCTCTCAGTTTGAGTTTATTACCGAAGAAGGCCATAGTGACAGTTTTTCTCTTATACCAGAGTTGGTCCATGTCTTCCAGTAAGATTAGCAGTCAAACTTGCAGGTTTTCACTTTGCTACAATTTTGTTGCAGAGTTGGCAGGATGCATTATGGAATCATTCCTTCTGTAGCAATAGTCCATACAAGTTTAACCAGCAACATTACAGATTGGGCACAGCTGGAAGCCCCATCTGAAGATCTGATCTACTATGGGTAAATATCTTTCTCTAAATATATTAAAGACATCTAAGACATTAAAACTCAAATAATTGAAGGTTTTTGGGGTTGTTTTATTTTAATACCTAGTATAGGGGATCCTTTGGTAAGAGTTTGTGCAGCTGAAACTGGTGAAGCAGAAAGATCAGAAAGCAAAGCTGGTCGACTCATGAGCTGATTTCCAAGAGCATCTACGGTGTGTCAATATGCATTCATTTCAAAACTAGTTAGACTTAACCTAAACTGCCTGAACTGCTTAGGTTGTACTAAAATCCACTGCAATTTATGATTATTAGAAGACAGAACGTTTATTTAACTTCATACTATTTCAACACTTATTGCTAAACAGCAGTATGTGTCACTATGCTTTGTCCATAAAGCACAGCATCTCCATTTTTTAGTTTGATCCGAAGGCTACTAGATTCAGAAGATGATTTTTCACAAATTGAGTTTTGGATCAGGCCCTATAAGATGACATTTTCTTGTCTTTCTTCTTCACTATATCACAATTTTTGAATGATCTTTTTCATTGTGGTTCATTTAAGGAGGAGAATTTTTTTCCACAAAGGAAGGGAAAAGGGAAACAGTTTCATTAACTGCAAAATCAACCTATGTTTGATATGATGTAGGTTTCACTTTTGTCATGAATTTACACATTTATAGAATACAGTCCCCAGAGAACAAAAATAAAAGGTGTCTAAGTAGCTGCTGAGTTAGGGTCTTAGTCATAAAAAAAAAAAAAACCCATGAAAAATTTAGTCTGTAGGTAACAATGAAAAGTTAATACAAATGGTCATTGACTCTATTATAGAACTCTGTGGCAACAACTTTTCCAGACTCATGTTAAGCCTTGAGAGAAATGTTTTAGCACAGAACCACTTAATCATTTATATGAATGAAAATGAGTGCAAACAGAATGCTGAGATGGCTTTAAGATCACCTCTTTTTTCTTGTACAGAATACCCACTATAATTACATTTTGCTTGTCAGTTCATAAATTTTGCTTATTACAAAACAGGCATTATTGATTGCTTTTTAAAAGTACTAAAACTAAGCTAAGAGCAGTAGATCTCTCAGCAAATTCAAAACATACTATCTTCCAAACTAATCACTGGCAAAGGCACTGTGGAAAAACTATCCAAGTTTATTGTAAGCCTAACGCAAAAAATTGAAGTTACCATGAGTTTTAGGTTAGTAACTTGGCTTCAAATTTAGCATGTTTCAAGCCACAATGAAAAAAAGAAGATAAATTTATTTGGCAAAGCCAGACACTTTTAAAGCCAACATCCTGTAATTGTTTCATCATTTGGCCTGGCAGCTTAAACAAGAAAAAAGGAAAAAAAAAAAAAAAAAAAAGAAAAGAAGGAAAGGAGAGGGGAAGAAAATGGAAAAAATAGCACAATATTTTCAGAAAGAAAGACATAGAGGGGAGCAAAGAAAACAAAGTATGTGTCTCATTTGTAGTAAATAAATATATAAATGATCTACCAGCTCTTTATGTTCCCCTCTCAGGTATCATTCAACAAAATAAAAAAAAAAAAGGAAACTCACTTATCCTGTGGGCAAACCCCTGAATTTTCTTGATTTGAATTGCTGCAAACAGTAGATATAACACAGTTATATATATAACACCCTAGCAATGCAGAAGATCCGAAGTGATAGCAGGCAACATAAGAGGACTCGACCTCTTTGAGGTCAGTTGATTAAACATTTCCAAGTGAGATTAATACACACTGGGAATGTCCTTATTTAGAACCAGTAAGAAATAAAAGCGATCAGAAGGGATTTAGAGCTGCCATTCTCATTAAAATAAGGTTAGAGGCTACAAATATTCATAGGAAAGGGAGGGGAAATCTTACAAAGACGAAATTAACAGTGTTTTCTATTGGATTAAATCTAAACAATCTCTGAGCATACTCAAACTTTTACTGCTTTTATTGCTGTATTCTTACCAGTCCTGAACAAGTATTAAAAAAAAAAAAAAGTATTAAAAAAAATCTGGGAGGTAGCTACTGACCTGGCTGGGAAACAATGTCCTATTCAAAGTAGTATCTGTTCTAAGTACCAAGCAACAAAATTAACTGTCCCCTGTAAAGAGGGGAGGAAAAAAAGAGAAAATTTATGTCAATGTCAAGCCAGGAAAGCAATTTTGTATTAACCTAAGAAGTTAACAAAATGAAATACACAAAAGTAGTTTTAAAGTGGAAATAATTTAAGAACCTTCTAAATATCTTAACAGTGCACTTGGCTACATTTGGATTTAGGAAGCAATATTTTACATGCAGCAGTAGACTTTTTTACAGCTTTAAATCCAAAGACAGGGCTGTACTCCATCAAGAAATGACAACAGCAAACTTAATGCCACTGTGAAAGTAGCAAATTAAATTTGGCAGGATTCGGTAAATGGCCAGATAATAAGGCTATGACTCAACAGGTACAATGAAGGCAGCTGTGTTCAGAACCCTGCATTTATGAAACTATTGACATATGGCCCAGTGTCAGTTGAGTGACAGCTAGAAAACCTTTGGCTACCAAGCTTTTAGATACACCAGAGCAAATTCTGTGCAATTACCTGTGAAGTCTATTACGGAACAAAATTTATGCAAAATGCCTCTGCAGGACCAGTTAGGAAGAAGAAAGAAAAAATTTTAAAAAGGAAGATTTGGACTCACGCTACTGCCCTTCACACTGTTCTGGTAATCTAAGGTACTCTTACGAAGCAACAGGTAACTGTAAAAGATAAATGATCTGCTGATATACCAGAATCAGAAACACTCTGTATTTTCCATACTAGCCATTCAAGAAGAGAAAAATACCAATATGTACCCTAGTAAGCAGCTTAATTTTCTCTGGATACACCACAAAATATGTATCTGGATGGCAAATAAAGACTGACCTAGAATTAAACAGCAGAAATATATTGGGAGGCAGGTCCACATCTGCTTCTTTGTGGACTGTGTGGCTGAATTTCCTTTTCCCCGGCAACAAAGGCATAAGGGACAAGAATCTCACATGTGCCCAGAAAGCTCAGGTGTCTGGAGATCTGTTCCTTGCCTCTCTCTCAGCCCTCAAGAGGACTGAGGTGGTAGAATGGAAGAAGAAATCACTCTTCCCAGTTACTCAATTTTGTCCCCTGTGAAAACCCTTCAGATACTGAATGACAGCCAAAGCAAACTGGAAATTAAACTGGTTTTTTATGTACTCTGGAACACCAGAGCAAAGAGTTGACAGACTGTTGGGGTATCTGTCGAGTTGCCTCTTGATAAAGGCCAGATTCATTGATAAGCTGTTTTTGCCTGTAGTTGGAAAGTGCTCTTAGGTCAGGATTCTGGCTGAAGGATACATTGTGAAAGGCTGTTGCCCAAACTGGTAGCTCTAGCTTTCATACAAATGAGTATTTAAATTATTTCACAGTGTCTACTTGTCTCACAATTATGATACACAATCACATCTTCTATAATAGATAATATAATACTCCACCTTGTGCCATATCAAATACTAATTCCAGTAAGATTAGATCTACCTAAACTGCATTCTGTTGTCATTCCATTTTCAATTGTTAATTAACCCCTCCTTAAAAATTTCTTCATAGTAGTATAGCAGATTTGGAGATCTATACATGCTCCAGACTTTCACCACTATCTTAAAAGCCATGTTTATTATTCTCCAGCCATCTGATACCATTCAGGGGTATATTAAAAGTCCTTGAAACAAGACCTGCAGTTTTCTTTCATTATTCTACATAGAAGAATATCTAGTTATATTCAGCTTTTCCAGTTTTAGTTCCACCTTGGTTAATTTCCATACTATTATTCCCTAGTCATTTTGCCTTTCTGTATTAAACAGCTTTCTCATAATTGTTATCACTCCCAACTTGATAATCCTGTCCTAAATAGGATAAGACATCGAGTTACATAATTGTACATGTATTAATTACATTCTGCAAAATGTTAACTAAAAGCATTTTATAAGCTATGAGAAAAGACATGAAACAGCTTTGCTGCAACCAATGAGAAAAACACTGTAGAACCTTTTGTCTTGTGCATCAACTGCCAACAGTAGTTCCCCTGTGGTTTAGGTGAGCAAAGCTTACACTGCCAATACCACAAGGAACTATACCACCCA
Source organism: Megaceryle maxima (assembly GCA_024605025.1). Lineage (NCBI taxonomy): Eukaryota > Metazoa > Chordata > Aves > Coraciiformes > Cerylidae > Megaceryle > Megaceryle maxima. The sequence continues at coordinate 117,228 of JANHGN010015694.1, forward strand.
GCAAACGTGTCATAACTGCAGTACTTCTCAGGTCGTGTTCTGCTTATCAGATATCTTCATCTGCCAACAGCTAATCACATCACATAACTGTGCTCAAGTCAGTACATTCTGGTAGACTCTAAGCAACATATATTCATACTATTATTAGTTACTTAGAATACAGCAGAAGGGTGAGGGCTTTTTCTTGAGGACAGTATAGGATGATTTAGTTGAATAGAGATGAATTAGTTACAGCTTTATTGTTACTAGCTTAGTTAGAGAGAGTATATTCATATAGTTGAATACTTGAAGTCAGCATGTTAATTTTGTGGCGTGCATAGGATCTTTCGCCATTCCCAAATTACATCACTAACAAAAGATCCTCTGTTCTCTAACTGTGTTGAAAACCCAGAACATTTTTGATGTCAGCCACAACTTTTCACAACACTTTTCCAGCACACATTTCTGAGGTTTTAGATGCTATTTTGTGTTTCAATAAAGAGGATTAGTAGAATCCACTGTTACATTTAATTACAAAGCTGATAACCTCAGAGGACTCATCTGTGCAAAGATTTACCTCATAAGTATATTCCACAAAGTATATCAAGGAAAGAAATACCAAGTCACACTAGTATGTTTAATGACATTGAAAAAATAATAATAATAAAATATACTTGATGTGAAATAAACCTGAAAGCTAGAAAATAACTCCTTTCATAAAAGCAAAGATCCACCTGCTCCATTTTGAGGATCACCTTGAGAAAGAAGCCTGGTCTTAACTGAGAAGACAGCTTATTAGATGAAAATCCAGGCATTGGCCTATGGATAAGCAGAATGAAACATCTGGGAATCTGTTATGTCAGGGGGTTTTTATCGCTGAGCTTTGAAGTCAGAAATCAAAGATGGAAATCAGGTTCTGATGTCAAGAGTGTGATGTCATTAAGCTGTCTAAGAAGGCTAGGAGGAGTTCTTATAAAACAGGACTGAATGTCAAGATTAATACATTTTGTAAAAAAGAAAATAAATAAATCAATGGTAACCCCCAAGCAGAACTAAAAATTTAGTAAATAAACTGATGAGAAAGGGATTCAGCTTGGCTCTAATGGCAACTCTATTGCCCTGCTAGTAAAATGAAATATCTTATAAGGAAAAGTCTTGCCAAAGTGTGTATTTTAATGATTTGCTGCTACCCTTTAAAGCACTCGGGCTATTCTGCTGGGAGATGGTGTCCCACTGAAGACAGAATCACAGTGTTCCATTATGACAGAATCTCCAAACTTTCTGGGAAGACACTGGTTCTGCTGCTTCAGAGGGTGTTGAACTGAATTCCCATAAACCAGAGTGGAATAACTAAGATCTGGTCTAATTCATGGTTCCAGAATAGGCCGTGCTTGGAACAGAACACAGGGATAATAGGGCTCAGTTCTCAGTCTGGTGAAAGGCTGTTCCGGTTGACAGATTACGTTAACAGCTTCTGTGCTAGGAGTCTGGCAATGGGCTTCAGGGAAAGAGTCTCTTTGCTTTCATTCATATTTTATATATGCTATATATACACACAGAGAATGCTTCATGTATTAGCCTGTAATTTTCTGTCACAATCATGGTCATCACACCATATATGTGAGTAGTCATGGCTAAGCAGCAATATTTCAGATCTTCTTTAATAGTCTCCATTCTTATATTCTGGCAAGGAGATCTGAGAAACATTACCTTACAATGTTAAGCAGTGTTCCCTCTCATACAGCAGATAACCACTTCCAGTGCAAATACATGTGCTTACAAGTTTAATGTTAGCTGTCAGTAGGTACTCAAGCATGAAAAGTTAACATTTGCTTTCTATCAGGATTCATGGGACCAGTGCTCAGTGACTTGAGTGTTGGAGAAAAGCAAGCACAGAAGGTCCTTTACACTAGAGTAATAAAGCTTTTAAATTTAAACTAAAGCTTTACAGATGTTTTGGCATCTCCCCAGTAAAATTTAAAGAAAAATAACAACAAAACCAAGCAAATAAGCAGGTAATTAACTAATTAGAAATATTGTTCAGTTGCACCTCATTTCAAGGCTTACTCATCTGGTAGTTGACTGAAAGCCAGAAGTAGCTTATGTTGCATACTGTGATACCAAGGACATTGCTCTGAAGCAGTCCCCCTAAAAAATCTAGAAGGAACCAAGGCTGGTTCTGTACTTGTTTACAACAGCAAAATTTTAGTAGTACATAAAAACAACTGAGTCATCCAACAGATCTTCATAAAGATATCCAATGTCAGAGCCAATCTAACATTTAAGCCACAAAAAGTTGAAATAAAACCCCACACTGAACCAGCTTTCCAATTGCTGAGAAATTTTTTATATTGCAAACTACTGAAAAAAGTTTTAGCTTCTCAAACTGAATGCAAGAAGATTTCAAAGTTTCAAAATGTAAAAAATTCATTAAAGGCATTCCAAGTTACACTGGCAGACAAATGTAAAATGCAGGACTGTGAGCTGACTGCAAGTACTCAACTGGAAGTCTAAGAAGCTACAATGAAAATCATTACATAAAAGTTAGCTCGGCAGTGGTCAAAAGAGAAAAGTTAGGAATGTTGGAGCTGAAAGGATAGGTCAATACTTCAAAGACTAACGAGCACCTTATCACAAGGAACATTCCTCAGGGGCTACTACTTGGGCAATGCTGTTTAGCATCTTCATCAGTGACTAATTCTAAAACAAAGCACACCCTCACCAGCTGCACAGCTGACACAACACTATGGGGAACAATAGATATGCTTGAAGGCAGAGCTGCCATTCACGGACACCTCAAAAAGCTCACGGAATGGGCCAACATAAGCCTCATGAAACTGAAAGACAATGCAAATTTTGGAAGTAACATCCCATGTAAAAATACAAGCTTGGAACCATTTCACTAGAAATCAACTCTGCAGAAAGCAAACTGGGAGTCAAGTTTAAATGAGTTCCTGTGGCAAAGAAGGTCAACTACCTCCTGGTTTACATTAGCAAAAATGCAGTCAAAAGGTCTAGGGAAAGTGCTCAATAGTTAAGAGGCTACACCTGGAGTACTCTGTTCAGTTTCTGGCACTCCATGTAGAAAGTGACTGATTACATTAGGACTCTTCACCCTAAAAAACAGAGTGGTTAGAAGGTAGTATGATAACATTACATCTCACATGGCAAGAAGAACAGCAGAGAGGAATCATCTGTTCACTCTTTCCTAATACAAGGGTGACAGACTACCAAACAAAGCTCGAAAAACAAAGTGAAAAAAAAAAACAAAACCAAACCAAACTGAAGGCAGAACATCAGAAGATGCAGCTACATGAAGAAGTCTGATAGAGATATGCTGATTTATGAGATGGAGATCTATCTGAGCCATAGTTTAAATCAATAAGCCCACCACTGATTTATAGTAGATGCTCTGCCACAGCAGTGAAACTTACAATAGTGTACCCAACAAACCTTGTAGACACACAGATGATGAAACGTGATTAAACACATGAAGCAAGTCAAAAAGATGATACCAAGTACTAAGTGTATGCAAAACCAGAGCTCATGTCAGTTGTGCTAACATACAACTGTTGCCACTTTTACCTTACATTAGTGTGATTGGGCAAAGTTGTTTGTTACAGATGAATAGAGTTGATTATTGTTAATTACAGATGCACTAATTAACTCATTTTTAGTTCTTCCAAAATTCTATTAATAATCAACTCCAAAAGATCTGGGCATCCATGTGCAATTTCACATAGTTTTAATCACCACCACAAGAAAACATAGCAGTCCCTTCAGAAAATAATGTAGGGACAGGAAGGAAAAAAAAAAAAGCCAAGAAAAAAACTTTGGCAGAGAACAAGCGTACCTAAAATAGGTTACTTTTTCAATAAAAAAGCAGTTTGCTAATCAACTTAACCATCCTGACAACTTGGACAATGAGAATTTAGAGTTCAGCCCATAAAGCAATGTTTAAATGAGAAGTGCAAAACAGTGCCAGAGGTCTTTTATATACAAGTCAGGGAGGTCAGGCTTGTGCTTTGTAGAAAAAAAAAAGTAATTTAAAGTTTGCACAGATACATACTGTTCTAGATTAAGTGAGCAAAAATTGCCATTGAGAATCAATGATAAGCCTGGAAACACCTTTTCTTCATCTGTAAAAGGACTGACAACACAGGTACAGTTGGGAGTTCAGCAGGGAATGATTACTTAGCTGTTATTTGGTAGTTGGGTTATGTCAGCATTTACTTTTCACTCATGAGCCAGAGACTAACAGAGCCATAAACATTTCCGCTAACCTGAGACTACACTCTATCTTGAGATCTTGTCTCTTTCATCATTTGTGGACAAACATGCACTAACTGCTCAGTTATGCATGTCTGAAGAGAAAAAAGAAGTTTGTTGCAGTGAACAGCTTTTGAAGATTTTTATCTTTTGGGGGAGGGATAGTTCTGGCATGAAAAAAGGCCCTTGGCAAGGCATTGGTCCATAGTCTGCTCTACTGTTAGCATTTCCAAAGAGAAGCAAACAGTCCAGTTCAGCTACTGAGATTTCTATTATTGCAGTAACATTTTCCTCGCAAACCTTGCATGGGGATTTCACAATGCAGGGTAGACACAGTAATTTATTACTCTCAAAAATAATGTTGGTTTTGTTTTTTTAACTAGCCTGTGCAGAGATGTGTGTGAATACTCATTTCCACTTGATCAAACCTAGGTATTCTGTCTCAGAACTCAGTAAACCAGATAAGGTTTGACCTATTGTTGACGACAGCATTAAGTTCTGAGCCAGGTGTTTCAAAGATCTTTACAGAATCAGCTTATTCAATTTATAAGTAAATACAAGGAAGCAAACGGCAATGATTTGACTGTATACTCACTGCATATCATCTTGATTTGTTTTTTCACACGTCTGACCCAGGAATAACAGATGTGCACTTGGCCTTGTGAAGTCAACTCTGCTTCTGCAGTACCCTTCTATTTTCCAGGTTACTGTGTGGGAGAAACAAAACACAAAAAAAAAAAAACCACCATGAAAAATCCTCTCATCTCTCAGTCACCTACAGGACCACACCCTCAATATTATGACCTCTATTTAAAGTATGTCTGACAAAATCACATCAAAATAAGATACACATGACACAATAAACAGTAAACGCAGCTTCTTTTAAGTTCTTAATGGGACACAAGGCTAAAGCACTTCAAATAAACAGCAAGAGATCCAGTGCCCAGTGAACTTAATGGATAAAATAACGTGGAAGATACAGAAAGCACAGAAACCTTTGCCTACTGGGTTACTTATTAAGTTACCTCTGTTTAATAATGAAAGTAACTTAGCGTGTGGAGTAGGCCGCTTGTGCAAGAGACCTCACTAGGTCTGTCCATCCTTTCACATCTCACCTTCCCCTGAACTGTGCCCCTTCATCTACTTCATTCATAGCTTAGAGAGAAATTAATTAGTAGGTGAGGGAACTTAAGTCCCTGACACTATGCTTGTCATGTCACTGTCCTTACTGTATGGGAACTTGGACTTTGCAGAAAGACCTTTGAAATCAGTGAACCCATGAACTATCTTGTATGAACTTTACTGTATGGGACATGTTATTTGGCACCTTGGAAGATTAAGCCTGTTTGTCAGAAGCTGATTTTTTTTTCCCCTTCAGCCACAGAACAGAGGCAAAATAACTGACAATGTAAGATGCCAAAAAATGCTGCGGATTGAGTAGAAAAATATAACTAGACTAGTGTGTTACACTTTCAGAAGGCACAAACTGAAGGTGAAAGCATATTTAGGAAAGACATGAGGAACAGATGCTCTAAGACATTTCCTCTTCATCTCCAACTGCTATGCTTATAAACCACTCAACTTCATTTATGTTCTTCAGAACAGCAATCAGGACTCCTGCAGGTTCTGAAATTCCCACAAAAGGAAACAGAGAGCATTTCCAAACATTTTCTTTGTAAATCAGATGCAGAACAATTCCTCTTTTAGTCATGGCTGATACGGGCAGCCCTTCAACTTGTCAGGAAGTGCTCGAAAAGACCCTGATGCATCTCCATCAAAATTACGACAAGAAAATAGGAATCTTTACTTTTGTCATCATCATTACACCATGCCTTTTCACATGAGGACAGCACAGATGCCTGTGTGACTTGCACTGTTTCACAGACATGCTGGCCTGGATCTTTTTCGCTGCCTACAGATGCTAGTCCTTTTTACTTTCACCCAGTATTATTGTAATTCTGAGCAGCTCATGGTACATCCAGACAGCCCTGCAATTTTGAACAATCATTAATTTTATAAGCAAACTAATGCGTGTTTATTGTGATCACAATATTAATGGCCTCAGAATCTCATTCAGCCTCTATGATACCTAATAAACAGTAGGAACAAATAGCAACCAACAACACAATACTACAGAGACTAAAGAGGAGTCTTGAGATAGACACCAGATACTGTTCAGGCAGCAAAGACCAACCAGTAGTCAGTCCCTGTAGAGATTAGAGGCTAACCATTCTCAAAATGTAGATGCCAGAGTTAGAATGCTGCTGTCTAATTCAACAGAGAACAGTTTAAAACTAGAAAAAAAACCCAAACCCAAACAAAAAAAGCACTGTGCCAACAGTGACTGCAGGGCAGTTTAGACAAGCAAATGCAATCACTTGTAAATCCATCTGGAATACCAGGATGAAATGCCTCAGTGTTTAAAAATGCCACAGGATCCACATGGAGAGGTCCACTGAAGGCCCTATTTCACATGTGTTCATCACCATATAGAAATGAAGAAGTGCACATGTAATTACTCATAACCACTCATTTTGGTGTTTTAAATAAAACATTTACTTCGAAAACTAGTAAGAATACACAAATGTATGGGTGCATAGTCTTATATGAAACACCTGATTTTTATTGAATATCTGGTTCATCATTGTACCAATGGTCAGGGTTAGAATCTTCTATCTTCCCTAGGTAACCTTTCCTTGCACTTAAATCACAGAATGTCTTTGGTTGGAAAAGACCTTCAAGATCATCTAGTCCAACCTTCAACCCAACACTGCAAGCTCACCACTAAACTATGTCCCTGAGCACCAGGTCCACACACTATTTAAATGCCTCCAGGGATGGTGACTCCACTACTGTCTTGGGAAAACCATTCCAATGTTTTATAACCCTTTCAGTTAGGAAACGTTTCCTGATATCCAGCCTAAACCTCCCCTGGTGCTGCTTGCAGCCATTCCCTCT
>JANHGN010015695.1:0-13728 GCA_024605025.1 Megaceryle maxima
CATTGATTCATAGTTGCATAACTAATCCTAAAGAAAAAAAAAATCCATAAATATTTGCCGATTTTTTTGACAATTATGGACAGTTAGCATCAAAGTTTGGTATTGATGGTGTTTGAAAACAAAATTACTCCCTAGGTGGATGAATGTTAAATTTGCTAAGTTTAGTATTTAGAAACACAGAAATCAGAAAAACTCCGTTTCGTTCAGACTTATTACAGCACATACAAAAATAAATTGGAGGGAAATTCCATGTAAAATTGGTTCAAATGAAAAATGTAGATAATAAAAATACTGGTACGGGTTAGATTTCGTTTAAAAGGAATATTTTACAACAACAGGAAACCTAAGAACTGTGAAAGGTGGTAAAGTTGAAAGGAAAATATTGTGTAACATCTGAGAAAAAAAAAAGGGGGGGGTATTGTTGATCAGTGTGAATTAGACGTATTGGTACTTGGAACACGGGGAAGCTTAAAAAGCCGAGGGAAAACCTCATGTGGGAGAGAGTCATCTTTGGTAACATTTTTTCTGTAGTTGATAAAAACTCCTGCCAGAATATTTTTTGTCTGTATGCAGTAGTAGTAGTGTATAATATAGGAATTCTCTGCTGCTTCTTGAAATGGAATTAATGGTTCTACAACAGCAAAGAACATCATCTGCATTTCTGGAATTCTCTGTTTGCCTACTTTTTTTTTCTTCTTCAGAGAATCTGAAAATTGGTATCATTTCTCAGACTCTTTAATAAAGCTCCCACATTTTAGGTTTATTCTCTATAAGGTTTGGTGGCTATCTGAGCAATAATATTTTAAAAATAACGTGGTCTAGTCAGACCTCATTTTTACTAGGTTTTGGGGGGAAAAACAGATGTCTTCTTATTTTGTGCCTTCTATCTGCTAAAATACTGTCTAAACTTAAAATGACTAAACTCGATTATTTGCTGACATTTAACTAGATATTATGAATTGTAAATGATCAGCATATTTCAGGTCTGTGCTCCTATTCCTTAATATCATTTAGTTTATTCCTATTATTTCTCTAAATACTTGGAAATGCTTGCACAGAAATCTAACATGAAACATTTCCGGGAGTCTTCTATACTCTGGTTGAGCAAAAGCTCCTGATTTCCAGGCATCTAAATTAATTGCATTATTTTCCGTAAATGCTTTAGTTTTCATCTACCTTCTGAGACTTACTGAAATCATTATTTGTGAGGCAGCTTTAGGGTAACCATCAATATTGTTTTAGAAGATCAGGTTTTGATTGGTGTGTTCATATAGAGAGCTTTTCACAGTTGGATCCACACAGCCTTTTAGGTACTACCTCAGGTTTTGATGCTTGCTTTTTGCAACAGAGGTCACTGGATAGTGTTGGTGTTCAAGGATCCTTTCCAGCAGCTGACAAGCCTGGATGCCTCCAAGTAGAAAGAAAAGAAAAAAACAGCTTAAAAAAGCTGACACAATTCTTGAGGTTTAGGTACTTTGTGTGGCACCGTTGTCTGATTTCTTTTTTCAGGTTTCTCTGTTCTTTATCATCCCCTGGTAAACCTCCTAGTCTTTTTGCTTTAATAAAAAGAGGGTGTGTGTGTGTGTGTGTGTGTGTGTGTGTGAATGTGTCATATATTGGTTTTATTTACAGAAATGTAAGGAAAAAATGAGAAAGGATTATTGTAGGTCAGCGGTTGGAATACGTTCTTGGGGTACGTGCGCAAACTCTTGTTACAGAAAGAAATTAAATCCAGTTCTTCTGTACTTTGGGAGAATAGTTAATAGAAGAGCCTACATGCAGAATATGAGTAACTGGCTTGTCTCTCTGCCTTGGACAATTGCATTGAAGCAGTATCAAGACTTATGCAGAACTTCAGTGTTAAACACAGTCACCCAAATTCTTTCAGAACCGGAGGCATCAGGTGAGCTGTACAAGGATGTATTTGAACATAAGATTCTGCTAGATATCTCTGCTTTAAAAACATATAGTTGATAATTTTTTCATTATTTGAGCAATTAACATTCCCACAAAGATTTCTTCAGCAGAACAGGTCAGGATCTGTAATGTTAGCTGGTTTTAGCTGCGTGATCTCTGTTGAAATACTTTGCAGGTGGACTTCTTTGCAAGATAATGATCCTCACTTACTGCTGAGTGCTAAAAAAAGATTGATGAATAGGCTCATCTCAAGCATCAAAACGTGGATTTGAAGTTGAGTCTCTTGCTGCCACCTGCTGGTATAAATTCTTTTATAGGTACAGGTTGTAGTGAAGATTTCTAGTAACAGATGCGTTAGGTGGCTGTGTCTTCAAGATCTCATGTTTTCAGCAACAACACAGGTCAGAGTTGAAGTGGGGATAAGGTTGTGAATCGTAGTAAAAGACTGCTAAATTTGTACTTACATTAAGCCAATAATCTCTGTTACCGCCTAGAGGGGAAAGGGCTCTTTTGAGCTGCAGCCAAAAGCAAATGGACATGTAATAAAATGATATTAAATATTATTATTAACCAGAATTTTCCAATCTTTTTGTATATCTCCTATATCTTCTTCGCATAAGGACAGAACATAAAAGAAACGTTTTATTTCAGCATTTTGTCTTATTTGATTCATAAGCATCATTATAACAATCCTGCTCTGTGCTTCAACCCATTTAAAGAGCCAGTTTGATCTTCCATGGTTTTGGGGGGTATTTTTTGTTTGGTGGGTTTTTCTTTCTTTATTTTAAAGAATCTTTTCAGACATAAGATGTTACGGATGAAGACCGCATCCCACTGAAGTGACTGGCAAATTGCCATTGACTTGAGCGGGGCGGTGGTTGTTGCTTTCCCTGCAGCTTTTGCATAGGCAGAAATTGTCTTCCAATTGTTATCCACTTTTTGCTGAGACTCCCAGGTGCCACTTGGTTTTATTCTTGCTTTTTGATGAAACAACCAAATGGAGAGTTCATGGCAACAGGTATCCTATGAGCTAATCCATGCCCTTGATTTCAAGTGGCAAACGAATGAATTGGCTTGTCCAGGTTAGGCTGCGGGCGCTTCCTCTCTGCTGGGAAAAAACAGATGCCGCAGTGAGCATCATATCCAGTTCCTTCCCAGGAGCAGATGGTGTATCACCTTGCCTTGCTTAGCCTCTCCATCACTTTCAGAATCACTGTGTGACGGTTTCTGCATCTAGTTTAGTTGTAGAGGGTCCTGTACTCCCTGCAAAAGATACTACACGCATTTTGAGGTAAGGAAGATGGATCAGCAGCTGATATAACTTGAGAAACTGTCATCGAAAGCTGCCTTAATTTATGGTAGCAGAAAATATTGCCAAGCATTAGGACAGACTTTGAAGCAGGCTTTGATTTCCTGCTAGTATCAGGGCAAACTTCTTCAGAGGAAGAAATAGGATGAAAGTTTTCATTATGCTTACTAATGTAGGGCAAGAGGGTCAGGGTGGAGGGATCTCTGAAGGCATCAGTTCTGACCAATAGGGCTTTAATATGAACTTAAACCAACATCTGTGCAGCAGACTTTTGAGATGTAAATCTGTCGTCCTTCCTTATTATTTTATAGTCTACTAATTGTTGATTTTTCAGTGGTTGCAGTTGGCTGCAAGCTTAGAAACAAAAGCTATGTTTGGTGATGGGGTTAGTTTAGCAAGCAATGCATTTTTTTTTCATTACAAACTGAAAATGAAATGTAACAATATTATCATGAAGGCTAAATCCAGTGCTGGGTCAGAGATTGGTCTTTAGATTTGTATTTATTGTTAATACCGAAAATCCAGTAAGTGTGCATTACTGTTTTCTAGTGGGAGCTGACACTGGCTGGGAGGAAGGGTTATCACTCTGGACTTGGCAGGGCACAGGCTCAGTTTCTGACTCAGGTCAGGAAACAGGTTTCTGACCGATGCCGAGTATGAGGTGAGCAATCGGCGTCTGTGCAGGGCACAGTTAGGACAAGCTCACGTGTGCTTGCAGAAGGCAATGTGGACGGGCTTACAGGGTATGCCAGATGAGTAAGTTAGCATCTTGTCCATATATCTTAACCCCTTAGATGAGAAAGGGGAGGACTGTGAAGAGATGAAGACTCCACACTTTGGAGTTTAGTGAGAAGAGGAAGGTGGGTTAATGTATTAAAACAATATGTAAAGATATGCAATGGTCCAGCATTATATACGTTTCACTGTTTCACAGTGGAAAAGGAAACCATCTCTTCCTACAATACCTTTCCGCATTCAGCTTTCTTCAGGAGCTGGCACACGTGATTTTTCTGATCTGAAAAAAAACAACCCAACCTTTTGTTCAGAAGACATTGTCACACACAACTGCCTCACGCCGTCTGTGCATTGTTCTGTGACAAGTGATTATTAGAGAAGTTTCTTAATTCTTTGAAGTAAAGTCTGTACCAAAATACTTGCTTATAAATGAACTTTCTGTAATTAAGTTTGAATATGCTTCAAAAATCTTTGTATTTCAGGCCAGCATCTGGTTTAATTTAGGGCTAACACCTGTTGGTCTACTACAGATGTGATTAAATAGTTTATAAAATATCTTAAGGCTGTCTTAATTAAGCTGCTACTTTGTTGAGAGTAAAGGGGAGGAGCTTTGTTTGTTTGTTTGCTGGGGGCTCTTTGTGCCTCCTTTTTAATGTTGACTTTTGGTTTCTCCCAGCAATAAGAGTGAGCTGCAGCATCCTGCTCAGTGTGCAGAAAAAGTTGTAGCTATGGCATGTAAATGTTGGCCTTCCCCAGCCTCAGCGTGGAGCTGTGCAGTTGAATGTTGTCAGTCTGGACATAAAGGAGATGTGCCTGAGATGTTCACCAGCAAAACATCTAATTTCTTGATGAAGTATGTTTCTGGCATGCAAGCAGATACTTTCTGTGCTATTCCTCAGTATCTTGCAACAAGACAAAGTTGGAGGTGATCCCAAATTTCTTTGTCTTCTGCTTCCCAAAATTAAGCTGCTTATGTTTTGCAGAGGAATGGGTTTTCCTCGCATGCGGTCAGGTCTCCCTTTAGATGCTCTTGAACTGCAAAGCTCTTTCCATTTCATAGCAGCATGGTTTAGATTTCTTCGGAATGACTGTGTCTGACTGAGAAGTAAATGTCTGACATCGTACCTTGTTTTTAATTTGCCATTGTGCTTTGTCACCTGTTGTGTGACAAATATGGAAAATAAGATTTATCTTGTTTCTGCATTGTGATTCCAGAATTAATCTTAAGGTTTCAACTGTGTTTATATGACTGTAATGAAAGAGGATCTTTTCTCGATTCATTTTTTATTAATGCTTATTGTTGAAAAAACATGTAACAATGTTAAAAGTGCAAATAGTTTCCAGACTGCAATTATAATGAATAGTTTGACCATTAATTGCTTACAGATTGAATTATGCTGTATAAGGTCACTGGTAGTTGCTGCAAGTAATATCTGCCCATATGCATGTTATTTTAACCTACTCGTTGTAGGTTAAAACAGTTGTCCAAAAGACACAACTGTTGTCACTGAACGTTTATTATGCTTTATTAACTATTATTAATTATTGGGGATATTACTTGCATTATAGTAACATCCAGCTGCCTGTACTGATAACAGGAACCAGTTAAAAGAAGGCATTATGTGCACAGGGAGAAGGTAGCGCTGCGCCTTGCTTTCCTTCAGCAGTGCAATTATTAAAACTACACCTTGTAACTACTCTTGAAAGTATGGTGTAGATGTTGGAGAGAAGCTTTGTCAGCTCTGGTTTTGAAGCGTGATTGACCAGACATTCCTGTAGATGATCTGCCTGGGTGTCTCACCAATGGACTTCAAGTAACGGCAGTAAATGCTCCTGGTTGGATGTAGGATTAATAGTGCTGTGAGCACAGTGCTGAAACTAATCGCAGCGGCTTTGTTCTGTGCAACCTTGTGTACTCCTGACTTCTCCGTCACTGTGTTTGCAGCTCTTTGGGAAATAACATCTAAAGCTGGCAGGAAGCAAGTGGGTTAGACCCAGGTTTTTTGGAGTTCCTTTCACGATAATAAATAATGGATCTTCTTTCCTAAAGTCACATTGGTCATTCATTGGAATACACCTTAAAAGCTTATTATGTGATGCAAGCAAACCTAAACAAAACTGGCAGTTAAGTGAAGTCCTGTAATAACCTTTATCTCCATTGTTACTACTGCTTCTAATTACAAGGCACTTCAGGCAGGAAATTCTGTGTATTTTAACTTGATGGCATATTTCAAGCAGATAGGCATGTTCTATTGAAAATATACCGCTCACTAAATTAAATTGGTTCATTCAAAGAAATGTGCAATTTGTTACAATTGGTATCACTTCGTACTTAGAAATTTTCTGAAAGCAATTTTGAAAGGATGGCAGTAAAGGTATTAGCTTATACAATTTCTGGCTTGTAGAAGAGTTTAAGGTATTCTTAGGAAGTAAAGGCTCCAACTTAAATCTCATATTGAAGAAGTACTGTAGGAATAAATGAAAACAGTGTGGATTTTAGTATTTTTGTATTTATGTATAGTCTGTGATGCAACTCTGTTTGCAAGAGCTGTGCATCGCACAGGAACGATTCATGAGTTCATGTCTCTAGGCCTGTTTCTTTTTTCTCCTTTAAGATGAGAAGAACTGAGTGGTCTTACTCCCCAGATAATGAGTTTTGTATTTTAAACAGAATAACAATTACGCTATTTTTCATTAACATTTCTGTTAATGTGAACAATTAAGAAAATAAATATCTGCTTTACTTGCAACAGCTCAGATTTCTGTAAACTGTGCAAGGGGTTGTAAGTAAATGCAAACAAAGGCTGTGTCAGGATGATATATTAATTTGTGCGGAAGAAAGAAAACCGCTAGAAATTTGCCTAAACGCTTCAATGAGCGTATTCAGACAGGTGGTATTTACACAAGGAATTCCATTTTTCCAGAATGAGCCCCACTGTTTTCATGTATTTGGTTTGGGTGAATAAAGTTTTTCTGATCAGAGCAACTTTCACCAGTGTATGAGGGCAGGGAATACGTAGTCCAATTTTAATGAGGAACAGAATATTTAAGAGACATCCTCTTTCTAGTTTGCACTATGTGCCTTTTTTTTTTTTTTTTCTAGTCTGTTGCTTCACAAAGCAAGGGCTCATGACTTTTATCCTGCCAAAAATATCTCAGGGCAGCAAACCGGCATAAAATATATCTTCCTGCATATGTGTGTGCTTGGTCTCTTGGACCATTTTAGTACAGCTGCTAATGGAATAATAAATTATTTCATTATCTGACACTAATTAGTGCTGCTTACAGGGCCCTGTGAATAGCAGTCTGTTGACTGGAATCATTTCTTTACAGATAGTGTGATTTATTTTCCTCACAATGTTTCCAAATTTTCTTTGCCCGTGGCAGTATAACTGAAATATCAATGAAATAAAGTGAAAGACTGCTTGTGTTGTCTGGAAGGCAATTGTCTAAGATACATGTTTTTTTCAGAGCTAGATCTAACTTAGCTTTGGACTACAGGTTACTAGACTGCAAATTTAATGGATAATCTACAGGAATTATTATTTCATGCTAGGAATGTACTTACAGTTCAATGTTTTGTTTGAATGGCGATGTATGTCAAGAGAAAACAATTACTTAATTGCTATACTGGGGCATTGCTCACCCAGGTTTTAAAGAAAAAAAAACAAAACAAACCAACAACAAAAAAAATCACACAGGAGTAGGTGTAAGTGGAAACTTGCATCTGGTTCACTTGGTTTTAATCTGGAATTCCTAAACTGCAATTTCTGGCCTCCAGTGTTTGTAGACAGACTTTGAAGGGATTTTTTAACTGTCAGCATCTTATCAGAAGATAAAGGTATTGCAGGATCAATTTGTTAGGCAGCCCACCAGCTGACATCAACCCAACAGTTGGTTCTCTATCAACAAAAGTTATAGAAGCCTCCTTTCTGACCCGAACTGTAAAAGATAGATAAGTAGATAGATAGTAGGGTAAAAATATCCCTATTATAGGCCTTTGCTGAAATGTGTGAGGGCAAAATTATAGATAAAATAATTCATGGGTTTTGCTGTAGTTCTAGGAAGAAAACGAGCTATTGCAGCCTGTTCAGATGAAGTCCTTGATTTCTGTTTGCACAAACTCAAGAAGTGGTATTTAGTCATGTTAGTATTTTTAAGGTCTGAATGGTAAGGAAGGGATTAATGTGAAGGTCTAATTCAGTCGATGATTAAGGAATAGCTAGAAAGAAATGTGCTTAGGTTAGAGCATGAAAGCGCTAGTAGACACGAGGGAGCTAATGGCTGCCCAGAAGCTGATGATAAAGAGTGTGGCCTGGTGGAAATGAGAGCATCAGTGACTTGGTAGGGCCTATGAATTTCAGCAGTCCATGACTTCGGTCTGTGGATCTACTCTTAAGAAGTGATGAGAGTCTGAATATGTGAGTTTCTCTTCAAATAGACGACCTCCTCCTAGTTAGGAAAAATTGAGCCAAGGCTGGCTGAGAAGGCAAAAAATGATTCGAACAGAAGTTTGTGTTGCAGTGGAAGCCAGGCAATCAATTTCTGCCTCGGTTGCGTGTTTCCTACAATCCTGGGTAGATCACCTAATGGACCTTAGGATGCACTGATCCAGCCGTGAAGCAGACGTTTTACTTCTGCACTTCGCGGAATGTTATAAAGATGGAAATGTCTCATCAGTTAAGGATGGTATGGGGATAAGAGCTACGTAAATTCTGGAAATAAAGTTATGGAAGGAGGGACTCCAGCTTTCCGGAATCCAAAATGCTAGAACTTGAGAAGTTGAGCAGTGTTGTCATTTAATGGTCATGAACTACATATATCTGCAAAGTATTTGAGGGGAAAAGAACAAACAAATGGAAACTAGGAAATAAGCTGTTTTGTGTTCCAAAATATCGTTAGTCTTAGGGAAGATATTAATTAAAAGCACTGAGTTATCAAAATGAGGGCATGTGGTGCTTGAATGCCCCGCACAGTCAGTGCCTAAGGCATGAAGCTGTTCTAGTTCATATAAACTATCGCTCACAAAATAGGAGCCAGATCTGTTAGCAGATCTGATAATGAAATGGAAAAAAACCCACAATCATCTCCCAGTCCTGAAAGACAGATTCTCAGAGTGCGTGATATATTTGCTATTGCAGCACGGCATATGGCTATACGTGGCACCATTTCCTCAAAGACATTCCATATGCTTGCAGTCTGTAAGTTGTTTGCAAAAAGCTTTACTGATTCATCCCAAATATGTAATCAGATGGGAAAATATTAAAGAAGTGATCTGAGCTTATTAAAGCTTTAGGTTTTTATTTTGCATACTGAACTCCATAAAATCAAAGTACCATTTATCTAGCAGATGAGAAAGCACTCACGCTAAGTACCTGGCTGTCGCAGCCAGGCACATCACAAAAACAGTTATCTGACAAATTTTGCTTCAGAAATGGTGACGTCTGTTGGAAAATGCATTAAGCAGATATAGACCTTTTTCCCACGTGGAAAGGTATGTCTCGGACGTAGGTTTTTTTCTTGATCTTTGCCCTTCCTGAGAGGATATATATGGGAGGAATGGGTTCCTACTTTACAGTCACTGCTAGAATGTGATTATATTAATCTGGGCTTTTTCCCATAATATGGGAGACCTGTCTGTCACAAGTGGAAACAGTTCTGCCTGCACTCTGGAAAAAGAAGAAATGTTTAGAAATCTGCTGGGCTTTTAGTACCACCACAAGTCCAGAAGCGGGTCCAAAGTTTGGGTCTTTGGACCCAAACACAAATGCTCTTGTCTTTTCACAGGCATACCAAATTATTTCAGTCTCTTGAAATTCCCAGGGAATACAAGTTGGGATCCATGGTGACACTTTGCAAGGGAATGCTCTTGGAAACTCTTGGGGGGGCACAGCAGGGAACAGAACCAATAGGTTAGCTCAGACAATCTCTTAAGTTTTTATTGCATTGTCATAAACATACCATGTACTAAGGTAATACGTGATGGGGATAATTATGAAAAAGGTGGTTTGCAAATACTGGCTCACACTTGAGTATTTTCTGGGGTGGAATTTTGAAAATAATATCCTAGTCTTGTTAAATGGCCTTTGGCCACTGTGTTGATTTTTGCAAGGTCCTCTGGACAGGTCTGGCACTCGGTTCACTTTTAATACCCCTGCAGAGTTTGGCTCCCACATACTGTAGCTCATAAGTTGCTGTAGCTGAGATATGGATATTAATTCGATCACATGAGCATCTTGGGAGCCCATTAGAGGCTTTGTCTCCTCTGCTGTTGGGATGAGAAAGCTCTTTTGGTGGAAATACAACATTTTTCAGTTGCATATGTGCAGGCAGTTAAATCCCAGCAAAGACACCGTAGCAAATGTGCATCTGTGTAATACTGAAGAGAGCAAGGATAAGCAGAAAAGGTTTTAATCATGTTGCAAACCAAACAAACCAGACTCGTCAAGATTTTTCTGTTGCTTAAATGAGCTATGAGATGCACAGACTGAACATGGAATATTTAAAATGTTCCTTCAAAAGTGAAAATATCGAATGCCTAGCAGCATAAAGATTCTAACAAAACGTTTGCGGTAGCAAAATCGTGAGCACAGAGAAGTATTTGAAGACAACACCGGGTCAGGACTGTGCATTGCTGGTCTGGCATCGACTCTTCTCTGAAGCTTAGGAAACTTGGGCTTTGATAGAGTTCTCGACAGCTTAAAGCATCGTCTAAAATGTCTTTGAAGCCAGGATCTGAAGTGCTTCTGCTCACGTGTTGGCCATCCTTTCTATTTGGCAGACTTCCTTTAAAAGTTTGTATATTCTTTGGATTAGGGATGTGCTCTACTGGGCAGCAGAAAAATATGTTTTTGGATTCATACGTGACCCAAGTGTGACTAGATCAAAAGGAATTAAAAAATGCATTAGAAAAATGAAATATGCATTTTGGTATAAGGAGGAAAGAAGCAAGGCTTGATCAGTAAAGGTTATAAAGCTATTCATTGTCTCTCCCAGCATCATCTGAAAAGGGAAAATAAAGACAGATGGTGTTTCCTTTTACTCAAATTTTAATGAACCGTAAACAGATTTTGGTTAAATGGTAAGGAAGGGAGCAGAAACAAATGAGTTTCTTTTTTCTGCATGTTGGAAATGTCATGGGAAAACCCAACATCCGAAAGAAGTAGACATGGCTCAGCTGGAAGTATCATTGAAGGACATGTATTTGGAGCAGTTTAGGTCCTGACGTTTCGAAAGTGGACTTCTGAACACCCAGAGATGGAGCAAAACACAAAGATGATGAGCTCAGAACCACTTGGAATGTGGTTTCCCCCATCCTGTGAATACACACCGCCTGCTGCTGCAATGCTCGCACGGCACTTTGGCATCTTTTCCATGTATACTGAGCTAACATGCACATGAATGTTCCGTCGTGTTCTTCGTTGCCTTACAAATCCAGTGGCTTCCTCTGTCTTAGAGGAAGTCTGCTTCAAGCCAAATGGAGTGATTATTTTCTTAACAGAACTTTAAAAAACCCAATTAATTAGATAAGTTTATAGTATTTTCTATCCATTCTGTCATCTTTGGGCATTTGGAAGCTTATGTACTGGATTTCCTGGTTAGTCGGACAGTCGGACAGAACTTTCTTCTTGCTCGTTCTTTAACTGAATGGATTTTTTTTTTTTTTTTCTCCTCTTTTTCCTCTCTTCTCTGTGTCCGCTGCATCACGAGCAGACTTTTCTGGAGCACCTACACTCTTTCAATTACCAATTTCTCTGAAAGTTGTGACAGTTCAGTTATCCCAACATGCACAATTTTTAATAAAGAAAAACACCCGTTCTTTACTGTAGTCTCATTATTTTTAGGGGTTCTTCCAACTGTTTATAGTAGTGGAATCTGACCGTCTGACTGGTGCTATTGAGTGTAAGAAGTACAGTGACATGGTGGAGTCTGGCCCTGAAGTGAATAGAAAGGAATAAACAAGTCCTGGGTAAGGATGAGTGAAGTGCTCGTAAAGACACTTTCAGTTGAAAAAGCAAATTATGTGCTTCAGAACAAGTTAGTGGAAATACAACTATAGATACTACGGATGTTGCTTGACTAAAAATCTTCTCCTCTTTTGATTAATAGCTCCCTGTATGGAAGGCAGCAAATAGGCACAGCCCATGGTGTTGCACTGAACTAATTATGTATCTACGTGACATGTTTAGAATTACGTTCACAAAACAGGACATCTGACCTTACAAAAAAGAAAATCAATGCAGAACAAATCCTGATTAGTTTTTGTTTTCTTTAGTATTTTTTTTTGCCAGCATTGCACTTTTTAAACCAAAATGGATGTGCAAGGTGAAGAAGTGTGTCAGCTACAGGCTTACAGTTTTGCGCTGGGAGGATGGACAAAGGATTTGCAATTTGTTTTATCCTCCAAAGTCTCATTTTTACCACATCTCATGTAAATAGATTGTATTTATTGTGTTGGTACTCAGAGGAGAGTTTTGGCAAGTTAAACACCTAGAAGAAGGGTTTAGGTCCACATTTTAGAAGTTCATGGACCAGGTGGTAAACTCCTGTTCCAAGGAAGAGCACAGTTCACCCTTTGCTGTTTACAGAGATAAGTGCTCTGCCTTTTGGAAGCAGAATGTGAATGACTTGTTACTGAATGCTGTTGAGTTTGCTTGTTTTCCAGTTGAAAACAAGAAGTAAATTATTTATTTGCAAATGTTGTTTCACTTTGTTTTAAAAATCATGGCTTGTTCCAAAAAGGATATAAAGGATGCCCATATTAAGAATTCAGAACTTCTCAGAAAATTTGTCTTGACTATCTATCTCAGACCTGCTTTTTTTTTTTTTTTTTTTTTTAACTAATTAAGTCCCTGGATGACTAAGTATTTGCCTCTCGGGGATGCTCAGGACCGCTTTGATTTCACGTAGCTTCTTCAGCTAATTTTTGCTGAGATCCAAAACTAGATGGCGCGTATTTTACCAGATCCATGAGCTGTTCTTGGGGTGCATCCCTTCCTTACACCTATGGCACAGAGTGCATAAAGTGACCAGCTGCGAAGAAGTGGTGCTAAGACTGTAATGACATTAATTGAAGAGTGAGGAAATACTGGAGCCGATCTGTTTGACTAGCCCCTGTCTACAACCAGTATCATCATCTGCACGATGATGTATAATTTCATGTTTGATAAATGTGCAGCCTTTCTAAATCGCAGAGAGGAGTAAGAAGTGGTACAGCAATTATAGCCTGGCGTGTTTCAGTCTTGTAAACAGCTCTACGTGCCTACGCAGATGCGTAAGAATGAAAAAACATAAGGAAATAAAATGCAGGTATTTTGTGGAAGCAATGAAGTTTCACAGAATGTTCCTTTCAGCTTTTCAGGATGCTAGTAATGAATGATGTAGCTGTACTTTTTCCTCTGGAAATGAGCAAGGAAATGTGTATAACCACCCATTCCCTGATGGTAATTGATATCTTGTAACCATGTACTGTAGAATAAGACTTATCATTACAGGAGTGCTAATCGTTGTCAATCAGTAATACTAATCAGTAATGACTTTCCATAAATCTCTCCAAGAGCAATCGTACCGCTCTAGCTTGGGACCCGTTACAAAAAATTGCTTGGGCTATCTAATCTTTGTGCTAGACAGAGCTGAAAATGCTGGCTCAAATTAGTTTGTGATAGAAGCAGATATCTCCATTTTGACACACCTGAGCTCAAAAAGATCTCCTTTAGCAGAAAATTGGGTAAAAGCTTAGTATGTCTTAATCCCAAATTTGAGATTTC
>JANHGN010015696.1:3823-31935 GCA_024605025.1 Megaceryle maxima
CCCCCCCCACGCACCCACGACGTGTTTATGCTCTGTAAGAAAGTACAAGAAAAAGAAAAGAAGGGGGGAGGGGGGGGGGGGGGGGGGGGGGGGGGGGGGAAGCCAAGTAAATTCTCCCTTAAGTATCCACTACAGGGAGAAGTCTGTATATTTTTCTTTTGTAAGATACCATATGAATTACTTCTAATTAATTATTTTCTAAATACAGCTACATTCATAATAAAACTATCATTTTACAGTGTCAATTAAGTTTATATCTAATAGCATTTTTAAAAATCAGGGTTTTCAACAACATATTTTTTCGAATTCTTTTTCCAGAAAAGATTTTCAAAGTACTGTTTGCCCATATCCTAAAAATATACCTGTAAAAAAAATCAGCCCATCCCAGTATTTACCCAAATGGAAATCACATATTACCTCTTTCTCCAGATATGACAGCACAGATTCTGTCTCATTCAGAAGTGCAACACTGCATTTTCCCCTACACAAACATAAGGAACAACTGTTACTGTGTAAAAAAATTAAAATTTTTAAGTCAAAAGAAAACAATCTAGACATACTTCAAATTTTTACAGAAGTATAATAGACATTGCCATACTTTTAAGATATCAAAATTAACACCAAAGTAACAGCCTGTTCTGACACAAGCACTCAGTTATATAGGAATTCTGATGAACTGGGAAATAGTTTCAGAAACAGACAACCAGTGAAGGAACAAAAGGTACTATGGCAAATAATAAATGTACATAAAATTAATAAAAAGGCCTGGATGAATGACAAATCACCTCCAAGTGACTCACCTGCAGGAAGTTCAGTGCCTAATTTGCAAATAAATAACCCAAACTAGAAACAATTTAAGCTTTTACCAGTAATCTGTAAAAAGAAATTGCTTTTCCTTTTTGAATGGAATTATTTCAAACTCTAATAATGGAATTCCATTAATTTCTTCTACATGAAAGAGCTAACTACCATATTTTTCTGCAGGATGCCAGTAGAAAGCTTCCCATTATTCAGTGTGTTACAGCTCTGCCCATGTCTAAACACATGTAGATAACGTAATGGGAGTTTGATCCCACTACCCTTGTCCCTTTTCTTTCCCCTATTTATCATCCCCTTCTCCCCCAACATTTCTTTGGCCTAAAATTCTTCTGCTTCTCCACAAAAAATTTGTGCAATTGTTTTTAACAAATGGTATTTTAAAGAAAATACACATAGATGTGGTGAAAAATGTGAAGTGTGCTGAATTATCTTGCTAGTAACTGGCATTTTAATGCTATCATTTTCAACTGAACTACCATTTTATAATAATATATATTTATTACCACTTACATACATCACCTATTTCATGCACCTAAGTTTTACTCATTTTCTATCAGCTTAGTTGGTATTTACAAGGAAGTTGCAATGGCCTTATACATATAGCTAGAGGATCCTCTGCCCAGAACATCTTTCTCCCGTTATCTACCATGGAACAGATCAGCATAAAAATACAGAAATATAGTTGTCTGCAAAAACCTCCTTGATTTTAAGATAACACCAAAGAAGTTACTGTAAAAAGCATCATCCATTTCAGTGAATGTTGTTAAGCTCAAACATAAGCATTAGATGCCAATTATTAACGGCTGATCATTAAGCGAACAAACCCCGCTAATCTCTTATTCATTACCATTGCACAGCATAGGAAATAGAGTTAAACAACTCATTAGGCCTGCAGTTTATAACCTCCTGAATTTCTCTTCATCTCTGTATGTCAGAAGAACCAGACCACCAAAGAGAAACGGTAGGAAGATGAGTAAGAAAAATCTGAGCACAATACACAACAGCAGAAGAAAAGACCCTTGCAGTAGAGAAGGAGGAAAACTTCTGTATACCTGATGTGCCTCTGACCATTTTTTAAGCTTTTGGCCTTGATAATTCCAGAACATTTACTTCCAAAAGTTCTATGTTGCACCATGTAGTCAGTTTGCCAATTTTAACAGACAATTTTTTTAGTGTTCAAGGCTAAACAGGAATTTACCTTTCCAGTCTGCTTCTATTCCATATACCTCAAGTACACCCACTCTCCACTACAGCCTACCTTTATTTAAATCCAATTATTAGAGAAGCATTCCTTTACTGTCATTGCAACTGCAAGAGTATTCTATTGACCAACCTTTTACCTTATAGCTGGTAATTTAAAGAAAAAAAAAAAAATTTCATTAAGATACAAGATAAATCCCCCCCAGTATTTCTTCTAAGTGATTAATTTCTATTTGATGTCACATTTCTTTGTACAGCATTTTAACCATATAATGGCTGGAGTCACATAGAGGTAACACTGTGGATAGATGATAACTCGCATGGACTAGAGTTTCAAAAAAACCCCAATACTAATACAGTAGTAGATACTACACTAAAATTAAAATTAAAAGACAAACCAACATTTGAAAACAAGTAAATTACATGATCAAAATTAGGAAAAAAAATATTTGTATTACAGTTACCAGTTTCTAGAATCTAAAAACTTGCAACACTTATTACAAATGATTTAGAATCCTTATCAAACACATAAAAGCCTACCATTTACGTATCTCCTCTTCCCTTTTTCCATCAGAGGAAAATCCTTTCAGTCTATTGCAAATGTTCTATTGAGTTGAAGCAAGCATCTAGCTCACTATATAGTCTTTTGAAACTCTCAGTCATGGATGTCTAGAAAATAACCCAAGTGAAAACAGATTTGCAGCAATACGTCCCTAAATATTCTCCAACTGCCATTGCACTTCTCATACTTTCTTCCAATACTAATAAACAAAATGCCCAGTAGAGAAAGTTAATATGGTTCAGCCACATTATGACAAGACTTGGAGTTCTTTCTCTAAAGCATGTATCTAAAAACCCAGAGCTTCTTCAGTTTTAAATATAATATTGTCCTTCTCACAGTGTTCTGGAACTTCATTATTGTTTTTAAACAGTTTCAGATAATTGGGACAGAAGTAGCTATATCAAATAAAGAATTAATATAACAGGATAAAATCTAACTATTTTAACCTACACAGAGGGGGAAAAAAGCTACTCACAGAGACAAGTAAAATAAAAGAGAATATACATCATATTTTACCAGATTGTAAAATAAGTTACAAATTAAAATAAAATCATCCTCTCTTTGCAAAGACATTAGGATTTCTGAAATTTTTGAGTATTATTTAGACTGGTTGAGTATAATGCTGTAACTTCACTGTTTTACGGGTAGAGTCTCCTGCCTGAAATGTGTCACAAAAACTAACCAAACTAAATTAAAAATGACAAAGATTTACTCAGCTTTCATAAAAATAAAATAAATAAAATAATTGGAGAGCTGTCTAGTATTTATTCACATATGAAGTCTTCTTACCTGACTGTCTGCTTTAAGCTATATTCCTCCACCAAGCAGAATTCTATGACTTAGCTGGTATCAACAGCTAGTAAATAGCATCAGGTCTCAATGATGTTGAGATTACGTATCTGCTTTTATCTTTTTCTCAGATTAAAAACATTCAAAAATTATTTTTAATTCCTACAGATTTGGGAAAAAATGTATCTTGTATGAATGTTGAGAGAAAGTTTCAGATACCTCAGCAATGTACAAATAGCCTGTTGTTTAACCCCAGCCAGCAATTAAGCACTACACGGCCACTTGCTCACCACCCTCAGCCAGTGGGATAGGGGAGAGAATTGGGGGCTGAGGGTGGGTGTGAAGGGAAATCAACACAGTAAAACTCATGAGATAAAGAGAGTCTAATAGGACAAAAAAGCAAGGGGAGAAAAATAAAATAATAATAGAATATACATAACAAGTGATGCATAATACAATTACTCAGCCCCTGCTGACCAATGCTCAGCCAATTCCCAAGCCAATGTCTCCAGCCAACTCCTCCTAGTTTAAATACTAAGAATGATATCATATGGTATGGAATACCCTTTTGGCTCATCTGGGTCACCTGTCTTGGCTGTGTCACCTGCCACCTCCTTGTGCACCCCCAGCCTCCTCGCTGGCAGGGCTGAATGAGAAGCTGAAAAGTCCTTGACTTCGTGTAAGCACTGCTCAGCAATAACATCAGTGTGTTATCAACATTAAATCCAAAACACAGCATTGGACCATCTATTGGGGAAAAAACACAACTTATTCCAGCCAAAACCAGGGTATAATTGCACACAAAAAATTAGTTACCGTTTACGTCTTCACTTACAATTTAATTCCGATGACATTAAACTGTCCTTTCAGAATCCCTTCTGCTCTTACATGTACTTTGTATTGAAACTGGTCACAAATAAAAAGTCCTTCCATTGAGCTGACAATAATACCAATAAAACTGGTTATATTGTTACATCAGTCAGCAATAAACCGTAATTTAGAGGTCTCACAGTAAAGGGAAATGACACTGCTTGCTGATAGATATGCTCATGGTATTTACAGCTTCTGTCATATAAACCACTCAGGATTCAGTTGCTTCCCGTCCTAGGAACCAGAGCTACAAATCATAACTTTTTTCTTTCTTTAAAACACTAACAGTGTGAAAGCTGTTTTCACATGTTATACCTACCTTTGCTATCATCTGTTAGAAGCTCATCAGCTTGTAAATTTTTTTATGTGTTTTAGGTGACTCCACCAGTAGGTTGACAATTCCCGACAATTCCCAACAAGTGTAAATCATCAGTTAAGGGATACCTAACAACCTATTTCTCCATGCCTACAACCTACTTCCATACTTTAGTGAAGCTCTTCTGTTACAGTACAAAAATGACACTCACATGCAAAAATATTCTAAAATACTACTTTGGAAAAAAAATGCTGTAATTATTTTGTAGAAAAGGATTTTTTTAACAGAACTGGCAGAAAGCCAGGACCACATATTCTCAAAACCAAAATGCCAATCATCCTCAACTGAAACAGCAGAGCATAGAGGTGCTAATGAGTATAAGGAAATGGCAAGACATACTAGTCATCGTGGTAGAGAGAAGTCTCAGTGCAGTGCACATGAGGATTTTATCCTTCCTCCCCATGGGAAGCTGTTTTACATGTCTCTGATGGGGGGTTTTGTGTGTTTGGTTTTTTTCTTTTACTTTTTTTTTTTTTCTCCTTCCTTTTTTAGTGTGGAACTAAGAAAAAGACAATAGACAGAAGGAATTAGATCTTAAATGATAGCTTTGTAAAACACTCCTAGGTAAGACTGTCTTGGACAATTCAGTAAGTAACTAATGAAAATTAACACTTTATATGAGGTATCAGTTAGTATGCAAGTCCCAAAGGAGAGATTTCAAAGAAAGTAAGCAGAGATACAACCTAATAGGCTTTGAAAACTGAAAACAAAAAAGCAACATGTTTGAGTGAGACCCAGTGGAGGAATGAAAAATGTCAGAAGATAATTGAGACAAGGCCATGACAGAAATCAATATTTAGAACAGAGAACTACATCAAGACTGCCCTTATTAATCTCTTCCAATGAAGACACAAGACAATGATAACCAGCTCAAGAATTTAAGCTGTACAAAAAAAGCTGTACCAAAGCTATTATACAAGACAATGTTAGGAAAAGTTTTCAATATAGCCTGGTGAGACAACCTAGAGCAAACCACCAAATTCTCCAGGAGAAGAGAAATCAACAACTGTTTTGGTCTTTTAAAGTTCTTGCTTATTTTGGCACAGTCCCTACTTTTAAACCTCTAGAAAGCTCTACTATTCCTCTTCTGCTATTCTTGCAGGCTTTTCATGTTTTCACCAGATGAGTAAGACAGCCCACGAGACATAAATCTTATTTTAGTAAGAATTTCTTGAGAGATGAGGTATGCAAACAAAAATTACAAAGAGAAACTACAAAAGAAACAATACACACAGGACAAATCACAGAATTGGAAAAGGCAACCTCATGGGTACGGTATCATACCATGTAGTTTCCTGTTGGAATGTAGATGCAGTCTGGGTGAGATTGATGCAGTGCAACAACTCTCAGAATCATTGCTCTGGGTTCCCACCAAGTCAATGAAACTTGATATGCATTGGTCATTCAGATACAAGTTGAAGAATAAAAATAATATATGCAGGCATTACCTCACAGACTTTGAAATTCTGCTATTAACAATTATTAATTGCCCTTCTGAATATGACAGAATGATTCTGGGTAATTCTGTACAAATATATCAATTGTCTCTTCCTAATCTTCAGCAAGAAATGTTGGTATCTCAGTAGATATTTGGAACACAGAAGTATGAGTCACTAGCAAGACAGTCTGAGAATAAAATAACAGGAGAGAACATTAGGAAATATTATGCTCATGAGGAAAATTTGATTTGATTTTAACATACGCTGTTACTTCAATGACAAACAGAGATTAAACTAAGAAGGTGGTGCATAATAAAGAGAAGTAGAAAGGTTTTATGTGGGAGTAGAACTCAATAAACTTTCCCATATCCCGCATAAAGGGAAAGAAGGGGGGAAAAAAAAGTACAGATATTGAGTGGAGGAGAAGAGAGCTACCTTAAATAAAAAAGGTTTTTCCTGCACTGTCTTAAACGGGAAAGTGTTTTGAACATTTCTAATCAAATGACCACTTCAAGTCAAGTCTTGATCCCTTACAAGCAGTTTAAATTGCAATGATCATCACCAAACCACAGACTAAGAACTATGGAGTCCGAACAGCTTCTGCTAATGATATGAAATTGATTCCCTAGTCACAGGAAGCCCATAATAAGCGTACTTGTGTATCTTCCTTTTAAACACACAGTTTAAGGGGCACAGATTGATGCTGACAGACTTATACCAAAGTCTTTGTAGCAAATCAGTTGTTCTCCGGATTGCAAAAATATTTACAGCTGGAGAGCAAGCTATTGCACAACACTAAACCCAATAAAAATATCATCACAGTGATTTAAATCTGCAACAGACCCCTAACTAGTGTTTGACATAAAATATTCAGTGTCTAGAATTGACAGAAGAAAGATCTGCATTGTATTTATTCATACTTAATTGACTTGAGTTTGGCTCTGCTCTTTTACAGACCTGCCTCAAACACAAGAAAATCAAATCAAACAACAAAACCCCCACATTTGATAATTGAATACCACTGGGACTTGCATCTCCAAAAACATGATATCAATCTCCCAAACAGTACATGATTGTGTACCTGTGACTGAAAGATAGATCAATAAAATTGGTTTTATCTGGTTAACACAAGCTTGATCAAAAAAAAAAAAAAAAAAAAAAATTAAAACCAGAATGCACGGTAATTTGATTTATGTACATCTAAATGACCTAGTAAATGCCTGGCATCTAAATATATGCATGGCCCAAGCTTTTTATGCTGCACATGGCTTTTAATTAAAAAAAAAAAAAAAAAAGTCAGAGTTTTAATCTTAATTAGAGCTAGAGTGATGATTTTGAGCACTCCAGATTGGTAAGATTTAAAGGCAGTCTCTTGGAGCAATCATGCACAACAGACATGGATTTAAAAGTAATTTGTTGATAATCAAATTTTTTGCATATTCTTAAACATAGTTCTCACTACTGTTCTCTAACAACCTAAACAGAACAAAGCATTCCTAATGTGGAACAAATTTACAATAGACAAAAATCAAGGAAGACTTTCATTCAGTAAAAATCTACCCAGTTTATATGTTTAAACTACTACATTGTTAACTGAAGAACCAAAGCATTCAACTCCACTACCAGAAGATGTTAACAGTTTCTACAACTATTAAGGTAAAAGTATAGATCTATGAATGTAGGTCTATATTTGAAACAAGCTTTAGCATATTATCACTTAAAACCAGATTTACACTAGTAGTGTTCCAGTCTACAATACTGACTGAATCTTGTGTTCTGTAACTGAGAAGGGTCTTCAAGAAAACACTGAGTAGAAAGAATTGAGTGCCAGAGAAGTAAATGTTTTCTTGGTCTGAGCACATTAAAACTACATGCTTTGATATCTCAAAATACGTACAAACATATATATTCTTTCTATAAACTACTGCAGAAAACTCAAGTAATTGATATTTTTCCTCTAGGGATTAATTAACACTAAGAAGTTAAAAAAAAGTTACTTTTTAGCACAGCAGCAGCAATGCACATGTATTGAACAAAAACAGAAGAGACTGGTTAGGAATGATTTTTCATAGAATCATTTAGGTTGGAAAAGACCTTTGACATCATGGAGTCCATTATAAGGTCACCTAGCTCAGACACTATGCTCATTATTCTACACAGCTGAAAAGTTTTACACCATATGAAAAACTCTTACTTTGCAATTATGTCACTACAGGGAAGTATGTACTGATTTTCCAGTATTTAAGTGACAACCTTCCACCAATACATTTTTTCTTATACGGTTACTAGTGCTAGCTATTGACCACATCTGAAAACAGAATTCTGTCCTAGATTTTTCTTTTTAATTCACGTAAATATTCTCCAAATTCTATTGGGAAGGAAGAAAGAGGGGGAGGGGAAGTGGGGAGGAGTGGAAGGAAGGAAAGGAAAAAGTCAAACATGCTTCAAAAGTCCCTTTGCTCTAAATAGACTCAAAAGAAGAATTCTGTTCTTAACAATCCAAATCACCAAGTAAAAGCACATGCCTATGCAAAGTAGATTCACTTCTTATCCAGCCTGATTTATGCCAGAAAATAAATCAGCCATATAAGGCTCAAAGTAAACTTTTTTAAAGTAGCTAAAATTTGTATCCTATACATAGACACACACATATATATGAGATACATAAATGCATGTACACACTGCCCATATGCCAGAAGATTCTACTTTGCAAAGAATGCTAAAACTAGAAATCCTGAGGCAATACCACTAAATCCTAAGGAGCTACACCCTCAAGTGTCACAACATTTCTTCCATAAAATGACCTCCCCTGTCTGTCTTGCGGCTCCAGACTGTGTATTAAATGTTTCACATGAAGGAATTGCACAGTCAAAAATAAGTACTTCTTTACACCTTGGTTGATTGAGGAAAAATATTAATGAGTCCTGATGAGATCATAAAAAAGAAAGTATGGCATAAAGCACAATTTATGATAAAACTGAGTCATTTATTAGGCTTCTAAAAATGCATCACACTCTTACAGACAGTTTTTAAGCACAACATGTTTTTATAAACTGCACATACAGATGCTACTTTTTCTGATAATTCTACAAAGTGGTACCAACCACAGTTACTTTAGTATATGGGGTAATTTAACCATAAACAAAAAAAAGGTGAAAAAAACCCAAACACACCAAACAACCACCACCAAACAAATCCAAAACACAACAAACAAAACAAACCATACACAAAAACAACAACCAACACAAACACACACACACAAAAAACAACAAACAACAACACACCAAACAAACAAAAAACCAAACAAAAAACCAAACAACAAACACTGTTCTGGAGTGTGTTACTGATCAGAATAATGTCAAAAGATACAGGGGGAAAAAAAAAAAGAGAGTAAAAATATATTAAACTAATACACAGAACAATTTCAGACTTTAAGGAAACCAAAATTCTTGGAGCTTGATACTTTAGAAGTTTAAGTGCACTTTTTTGTATGCTTACATGTGAAAACATGCAGAATGTCAAATTTCTTAAAAATTTTAAGAGCTCTTCTCATGATCAGACTATCTGGAAGCTCTTTAATGTCACCCATGATAAGACATTCTGCAAAAAAACTCACTATCTTTTCAACCCTATTATCCAGCTTTAAATAAAATTACTTCATGCAATCACAATCTTTCAAAGGCTCATGAAGTCCTCTCTGTGTGGGAATGGAAGTAATAAACCAAGCCAAGAGCATCTCAAGATAGTTTGGGTTTTTTGGGTTTTGGTTTAGTTGTTTGTTTCTTGGGTATTTTTGGTCGATTAAAAAAAATAATTATGTATTAGAAGGCTTCATAAGTTCAAAAGAACTGAAGACTTCAGAACCAGAATTCATAAAGTTTTTCTGAATTAAGGCCATAGGTATACAGAAAGCTTGAATTTGATGCTTATGTCAAGCAACAAATATAATCCTCTAAAGTATATAAGAAACAATTAATCCAATGACAGATTAAATAAATGCTCTCCATTAAAGATTAAGGTGTAGATTTATTACAGTTATTTAAATAATCTCTATAATGACAAACATGCACATAAGACACAGGGATCATACACAGCCATGCTGAGTTCAGAAATCAAGCTCAGCAAGAATTTCAGCATCTTGAAATTGAATCCAAGAAGAACAAAAAGTACCCAGTGAAAACAGTCTGCAGGAAGGGAAAAAACGAAAACAAAACCAGAATCCTTGCGCTAATAAGAGAAGCAGAGTAGTACAAATATATGTAATTAGCAACTGATAAAACTACAAAGATTATTAAAATTATCCACCACTTGGAAATCTTTCTACCAAACCTGGATCTCCCACTGAATTATACAATTTAACGCACAAACAGTTGCGATCACACCAATAGTCACCACACAAAACTGCATGGCCTGAATCAGGTAAAAGAGGAACTAAAGAGGTCAAGACAATATCATACCACTCTCTTTCAGTCCCAGGGAAGGACTCTTAAAACTTCTATTCAAGCTCTAATTTACCAGAAAGATGGTTGAAGTGACTTAGAAAATTTCATTTTTATTTACTCAAATATGTCACCCTGCTATAACTAAGAAAGACTTTTGACAAAGCAGTGTTCTTGAACCCTAACAAAACTCCCCACAACTGTATCAAACAAACAGATCATCAACATGACAGCAACCAAATAATTATATATTTGAATTCCTCTTTCCCCTTCACAAATGGCCACCACTCTTTGAAACTTTTCTCCCCTCGCAAGCTGGTTTGACTTTACACTGCATAAATGAGTTTGTGTTTTTCTTGGTTGGGGCTTTTTGTGGGTTTTATTAATGGGGGTTTTTGTGTGTTTTTCTTTGGGTTTTGTTTTGTTTTGTTTTTTAAGTGGAGTTGTTATTGCAGTACAGAGCACATCAAAAGATTCACACCTCATTTTTATCACATCTGAGAATGTTTGGCTTATGTATGCTTTTCAAATGCTTAAAGTAATAGGAAACAAACACCAAAAACCACAACCCCAAGACTGAAATACCATTATTAGCAAACAAGAATTAAGCAATGATAATGAAATGGCAAGATGAACCCTGATGGATAAATAAATTGTTCCACCCAACTCATATAAGGTATCAAATCTTAGAAATTAATGAAATCTTTTACAGCAGTCTAAATGTGTTTATAATTTATTAAATCTTGAGATAAAATACATTGAGCTAAAATAAATTTTAAGACCAAGTCAGATAACCCAGTGCATCTCTCCAACAAGATAACCATTTGCAGATTTTTGTGCAAGGGATCCATTTCACCACATGCTAACTTTTATGCTTAATTTTACAACAGCAGCAAACAATTTCACCTTTATGACAACTTTCACCATTCCCCATCTCCCACCCCCCCACTCCTTGTGCCTTCTCATGAGTTTCCAAAATGCTGTATTTGGTAATGCTCAAATCTCTGAAAACCTAAGTTAAAGTACACAGCACTCTGGCACAACTCGGCCCCTCTCTGGGACTGGCATTGTTTACAGCAGCAATCTGCATCAATTCTGGGTGTATTCACCGTGTGACATTAATGAAGTAGAGTGCTCAGTGAGTCTGGCTGGCTCTGTGACTCTGTTACAAGGACATCTGGGGACTATGGTGCCTGGCAAACCTGCATCTGTAACATGCAGAATTCAGAAGGAAAGAGATAACTGGGGGGAGGGGTGCTGTTAAGCTTACACATGTGAGCAGATGGGGGAGGGAACAGTTTCAGTGGTAACTTGACAAGAAGGCACTAAGGTAACAAACAAGCCTTGCCTTCAAGACGTAAACTAGGACATCAACTTGCACTATACAACACACCACTGATCCAGAATGGTGCTGCACTGAGCTAGGCAATTATACCTCCTTAAATACATTCTACCGCAGAAACCCTGAGTGCACAAGACAGTGCTGCCATGCTTAATTACTACTACACTACCCACTTCTAATTCTTTCCTAAAGCTGGCTTTGTTTTTAGTACTAAAACTTATACCATCTAAAGCTACTAAAATGGCATAGTGACACATCATGTAAAGAGGAAACAAGATGAAGTCTAACAACTCCCAATATTTATAACAAAAATTATCTCTCAAGAGTTACATATAATGTATATAACAAAATAAAAAAATTGAGAATAAGGAACAATATTATATTTCAGTAACCTGAAAGCAAACAAATTACATTGTAATCATTCAAAATGCAAAACGACAGACCAAAGAGCTTCAAAATTACACTTGTACACCAAAGAAATCTAACATGCTAAAATAACTGCAAGGCATCTCAACTATAAAGTAGTGGCACCAAATGTATAAATGAGACATTACTGTATCTGTAATTGTGAATTAGAATAAAAGTAATCTCATTCTTTGCCATTCAGTTTTTTAAAAAAAGCAAGCATAAAGTTAAAAAACAAAACAAAACAAAAGCAGTAAAGCTGTATTAGTAAAAAGTAAACAAAAACATAACCCATCAGGTAAAATCATTTTACTCTCTTAAATTACAAGCAGAAATGCAACCAAAACTTAGGGTTTTTTCTTGGCTATGTCAGTAAAAGTTCAAGACCTGTAGCTGCCAAAAGCAACTACTGATGGTTCAGCCTCTTCCATTCTCTTAAAAGTCACTTTTCACTTTCTCCTCTTACTTCCAAAGGGATTGAGTTTTTGCATTCTTACTCTTGACAGAACTAATCTGTGTTCTCCACTTCATTTCACTGTAGCATTTATTGTCTCCTGTAAATCAAATCGTTCCCACCTAGGGGCTAAAACTGCAGGTGCTAAGAGACCACAAAATGGAGCTACTCAGACTTTTATTCTATGAATATCTGCTACCTCTCTGTATGCAGATCACTGGCTTGGTAGAACAGCAACACCAGCAAATGTCATCTAGCCTGACTTTAGCAAGGCCTGCAGTGTGTTCCATATTGTCCTTTAATCAGACAGGTAACATACGGACTACATAAGTGAACAGTAATGTTGGAAAAAATCTAGCTGGATCACCAGGTTGAAAAGGTTGTAGGAAGTGATACAAAGTTCAACTGGTAGTTGGTTTCTGGGGTAATCCCCCAAGTGCTGATACTGGAGCCAATGGTTTAACATCTTTGTTAAAAATCTGAATGAGTTAACTGAATTCACTTTCAGCAAGTCTGCAGATGATGCTAAACTGAATTTGTTCACTCTTAAGGTATGACAACTAATGGAAGAAATACTACTGCTGTCTTCAATTACCTAATGAAAAGATATATAAAGACAGAGTCAGGCTCTTTTCAGAGAATCACAGTGATGGGACAAGAGGCAGTGAACAGCAAGTTTCAACAAGGGAAATCCCAACTAGATGACAGGAAAAACATTTTCACTGCAATGGTGGTCAAACACTGAAACAGACATCCACAGGTGCTATGGAATCTCCATCTTTGGATATTCTGGTGCAGTGATGGAACTAAGTATGAGGAGTACTTTCCTTCACAGGATCTCTATTCTCTTCTACAGGAAAAGCTAATTAATAGACGTTTCAAGAACTACTAAGAATCACAGAATCTGAACATTAGTAAGTTAAAAAGCCAAATAAGGAATATTTTGCAGTGTATTTTCCTTCATCTTTCTTTTTAAAATAGAGTTAAGAGTGGTAAAACATTATTAGACCCATGTAAAGCTTGTTCCAGAATATGTCTGGTAAAGGTCTTAGTAGCATGTGACAGCACTGCCCTACAGCATTCATCCATTCTGAAAAGTAGATGCAAGTCATCACTCTGCATTTGCCTGCTGTGCAGTGCTGCATGTACTATAAATTCACATGTTTTTCTGGCCCCTTTGTGAAATATGTACTGGAGAACCTCTATTGTATTTTCTCCCTGAGTTGTGAAGTGAGAA
This sequence comes from Megaceryle maxima, assembly GCA_024605025.1. Taxonomy (NCBI): domain Eukaryota; kingdom Metazoa; phylum Chordata; class Aves; order Coraciiformes; family Cerylidae; genus Megaceryle; species Megaceryle maxima. Next base: position 17,756 of record JANHGN010015696.1, read on the forward strand.
GACATTTATAGTATTTCTATGTAATCTTCTCCCTACAAAGACAATACCTTATTTCGATATCTACATGTCAAAGTAAGTAAAAGAAACTGCACAGGATTATTATTGCTGTGCTATAGTTGGAGAAGCAGAGATTTGACAGTTAAATTACTTTTGCAAAGTCAGAGAACAAGTAGCTAAATGAAGCACAGGAAATTAATACAAAAATTTCCAACTTCCAGGTTTATCTGTCAGCAGTGAGAAAGGTAAGCCACACATTCACCAAGGAGTGAAAATACATACCCACATAAAGTGCTTCTCTTATTTTTGGTATTTTCTAGTAACTTACGGTCTGAAATGGCTAAGGGGAGCTGGATGTAATAAGAAAAGAAGTCATCCTTCAGAATGTAATATAAAAGCCCTTGTTTTGCACTTACTGCAATTCCCGCTGTCACTGCTCTTTTCCATTTCTAAGTACATCATCATCCCCTTTCTAATACAAAAAGAATTTGCTTGACTGCTACATAAGAGATAACATGAGTGCTTACATTATTTACAGAAAGAAATCAACAAGCCCTTTTTGAGCTTTAGCAAGACTCTTCCTACAGTAGAGCAATTTAGAATAATACATGAAATGCTTTTGCAACATTTATCCAAACTCAATCATGACTTCCCATTTACTGAAGTACGTTGGGGTAATTTTATTTTTAAATGCACACAGTCCTAAACTGCAGATGTGACCACTAAGTCACTGTCTCCTTTCCAAACCCATTTGTGCTTTCCCTGAGCAGACAGAATGGTTACATTTCCTCCAGACAGCAGAAGAACAATAAAAAAACCCAACTCTTCAAAGCAGGGAAAGACTGATTTTATACCACATTATCAATCTATGCTATAATTGGCAAGCCAGAGCTCTGAGATTTTTGTCCCTTCCAAAGCTCACACAGAAAGTAACAGAAGGGAAAAACAAAGGTGGTTCTAAAGCAGTTCATGGGACAACCTGGCACAACTCAGCTGTGATCAATCACAACCTTTTGTAAGACAAAGGCTGAAGTGTTCAAGCAGGTGGGCTACTGGCAACAATCCACCTCAGCAGAGTACACAGACAGTTACTTTTTCTTACCTGATATGCGTTGCTGGAAGGGACTCATACTGGCGAGAAAGGAAGAGCTCTCTGTGCTTCAACTGATGTTTCTGTTTATCAGTCAAATCAACCTCAATTGTAGTTTCAGACTCTTCTTCAACTTCTTCTGCAGAGAAGCAAAGGGTAGGTCGAAATTAACTGTTGCATAACACCACTGCAGCCATTTTACTTGACAACCCCCACCCCCCATCCCTTAGTAACCTCCCTTAGTATCTCAAAGATGAGTTTAACAAGACTGCAGTTTATGTAACTTGACAGAATATTAGGTATTTTGAATTCTATACCTTCTACTTAAACCGTTAAAAAAAAAAAAAAAAATCAATCATGCTCTTCTCCTACTGTACTACGTGTTTGTGTCTCACACAGCTGTGAGAACAATCCTGACAACATTACTCATTCTTTTTTCTTCCCCCCCCACCTCTCTCTGGAGCTGCCTCTTGCTTGATGACCAGTTCTGGTTTAGATCTTCTCTAGCTGGTATTGATATGACTACAACTTTTACAGATATTCTGTGGAAAAACACACTTTCTTTGAATAGAAATTTACTAAACACAATTGTAGTCTAAGACTGCCAAATCACAGTCTTTTCAATTGAAAGAGACTACTGCCTTCCATTACGTTAACCTGACAACAAATACAGTTTATTTTAATATTTAAATCAGATTTAGAATTATTTCTATTTTAAGCAAGACAGTACTATTTAATCTATTAGATAGCATCTATAATAGCAAATCATAAATTATATGGGTTTTTTGAAGTATGTTTTCAGTTGAAAACTATCTTTTATAGCTAGTCTAACCTGAAATTACCTCATATACAATAAAACCAAGTAAATCCTTCCCTTTTAAATACTTAAACAAACTGTAAACTGAGAACACAAAGAAAGAAATAAAAGGAGATGCTAGAAAGTGCCCCACAAAGAGTTAAAGAGCAATGTTCAGCAACGTTCACAGTGTCATGATGACAGGCTCTCCAAAATGGCTATCTTGGGACCTTTGCGGCCAAAATCTGCCTTCCTAGTAGATTCTTGGGACATGCAGAACTTAAATCTATACTTGTTCTACCTTCCCAGAAAGAACAAAAAGTCTCCATGAATACTGTAAGCAAAAATATACACACTTAAGTAACTTCTCTAAGATTTGGAAATTTTCTACCTGCTAAATTATCCAGTTTAAATTATCCTAAATTAGCAGCTGCAAAACCAAGTGTACTTTATAGAATATGTCTCGGAAATTAAACAACCAAACCTCAGCATTAGGTAGCATTTCACACACCTACCTACAACAAATCACCTCATCTGCTCTTCCAATTATAACCATTTTTACAAAACAACCTACACTATCTCAAAATGAAGTCTGCCTGCATCCTCATGGCAACCACCATTGTTTCCAAATGCAACATTTTATTATTTAAAGCATGACTGCGTGTAGCTCATTCCACTTCTAATAGTTCTCACCACAAGTGATAAAACAATACACTCTAATATAACCAACTTCTTCAAACCAGATTCCACCTACTTGAAGTCTATTTTGCTATAGACACCCCCATCAGCTCCCCAAGTCACCTTGTTTTGGTGTGATTTGTGGGGAGACAGTATATGAAAAACAGAAATGAAAACAAGACTCCTTCCCAGTCTCACCTGACACATACAGGTTCAGGTCAGACCACAACTCAGTTCAGAATTATTCTGGAATCTATAATACTAACAACATATAAACCTTTAAAAAAAAAACAAAAAAACCCCCAAAAAACTGTGCAAAGTCAAATCATTTAAGCAAACAAGTAATTAAAGAAAAAAGCAAACAAACAAAACAAAAATGATGTTTAAATGTTTATGTTTTAAGCAGTTAATAGCTACAACTGTTTCTTACAATAACTGACCATTACAAGCTACATTTGTTTCAATGTACAAGCATTAATATTTCTTCTCAAAATACCAATACATGCCAGTGGTTACTTTATTGGTTTTGAGGTGGTTTTATGGGTTTGGTTTTTTGGGTTTTTTTTTTGTTTGGTTGGTTGGGGTTTTTTTTAAATAAATGTACTGCTTGTAGTATTCTACTGGTCCAGAATTCTCAGTTGGCTATTTAATTCTTCTCTCCTTCCTGAAAAAAAAAAATCAAAGCAAGGCAATCTTGTGTTATAAGCATCTGAAAACAGCTGACAAAATGCAGTCTGTTAGAAAGGAATTTAGGCATCCAAATACAGGTGTCTGGAACCATTTTAGATTGACGTATCCAAGACATCTAACTACAGATATGGCACAAAACACAGGACAATATGTGCCATTTTCAAGTGGCTGCAGGGAGCCAGTGACTGTATTCCAGAAAATTTAAAATGGCTTTAGACACCTGTGCTCAAGTATCTTAATAGCTCCCTCAGAGTAAGAATTTCACAGAATCATCAAGGTTGGAAGAGACCTTTAAGATCATTGAATCGAACCATTAACCCTACTCTACCAAGTCCACCACTAAGCCATATCCCTAAGCACCACATCTATAAAGCTTTTAAACACATCCAGGGATGGTGACTCAACCACCTCCCTGGGCTGCCTGTAAATTAAAATATAATTTAAAAGAACCCAAAACTTATTGTACTAATCTTAAATAAGTTAAATAGGTGTTGATCCAAGAGCCTGAAGCTAAAATTAATTATCTTACAAATATAGCTTAAAACACTCCAAATCTGAACATGAAACAGTGTAATGTTTTCTGTTGTACTTCTGAAAATAAAACTTAGTACTGAGCTTGTCAGATCATTATAAGTAGAACAAACCATAGACAGACCCAGAACAGGTCCACTCAACACAATATAATTTATCACCAGAATAGTTTTACAATTTTCTTCTTCAGCATTTTAACAAAACCAACACTAAGAGTAGGATTAGCATTTGGTAAAATAGGTAATAGTTTGGATAGCATAAAGTGAGAAAACTAAATTTGCTTGATAGAAAACCAATTTTCCTGATGGTAATACAAAGAATTCTGCATCTGAACAAACCTTTATATGGCTGGTTTCAAACCAGATGTTTGCACAGATCAGGCATTAAAGGCGGTAACAAACTTCCAGTACTTTTAGAGACCTCTTCACCTTTTTGCCTCAGATCTGCAGCACATGTGAAACAATTTGCCATCCAAGGAGAGATTATTCCTGTCAAAAGGGAGTGAAATGGAAGGTACCTACAGGAAATCATAAAGTACCACTAAGCTAAGCATGTTTTCAGCACTCAGGAAGAGAAATAAAGCAATGGCTCACATTGAACAAATGTTTAATGGAGCAATATGGTAATCACATACACCAGCCTCGTTGTTCCAAGATTAGACAGAAAACAAAATTCAATTTAAAAGTGTTCAGCTTAAAAATATTTTGAAAGTTTCAGGTATACTAAAAACACGAATACAAGAAGGTTTTGAAAAATGACACAATTCCCTTTAGGTGTTGGGCAAAGTTTAAGATAATGTTGTTTTGCAGTATTGCTGGTTTACAAGAAATATTTCATTATTTAAAGGAAAAATCCTGGAAAGCAAAAGCAGGCATCTCCAGTGAGTTGAGCTTTTAAAGCTTCAGGGCTGTTTATTATACATAGGCTCTGTAATCAGCAATTGTAAATACTTACTCTGATCCTCAAAACGAGAGTGAGGTGATGATACTGGGGAGTAGCAGTGCCACAGATTTACCCTTTCTCTTCTTCCCTCTGATGTAACACTTAGCTGACTCAATTAAGTAATAGATACTGGGCAGAAGCCTCACTCACTTTACATATGTTACCACCACTTTTTAAAACTCAACAATTTTTTTTTTTTTTCCCCTCTTCCATTTTATTTGTGGGATTCACTGTCAGAAAACCATTAGTGAGCACAAGAAGAGACAACTGTCCATGCCACCTAAACTTTGTACATGGTGTCTTTGTTCATAGTTAAGTAATGTGATGACTCAAGCTTGTCACTAAGAACAAATGCTCATTTTTATAACTAAAATCAAAATAAACTGAGGGCAAGTCCCTAGAAACACAATACTCCAATTTAACATAAAAAGGTTTAAAAATAACTGAAAACCAAATATACCTGAAAGACTCATAAAGGTTTAAGTGTGACTCAAAACACTATAGTTAACCAGCAGCTAGCAAACAAGTCAAATTTCTCTAAGATATTACTCTTCCTCAGCTAAGTCAAAATAACCTACCTTGTGCTCCTCTTCTCTACTGCAACAGAAAATAAGAGGTATTAGTTCAAACACTGAAGGCTGTCATCAGGGAGGAGGAGTAAATCTTCATTTTTAAAAGGCTCCTTCTATTGCCACCCAACCGCTGACAGTGTTATTCTCAGCTAGAGGTTTGCTACATCACAGAACCAGGAGTAATCACAGCAGAGAGTAATTCAGGCTGGAAGGGATCTCAGAAGGTCTCTAGTACTAAACCCCTTCCTAAAGTAGGCTCAGCTGTGACATCAGTCCAGTAACTGGGCTGGAGTGGGTCCACAGAAGGGCAATTAAGATGGTGAAGGGTCTAGGGAACAAGTCTTGTGAGAAGTGGCTGAGGCAACTAGGGCTATTTAGTCTGAATAAAAGGAGGCAGAGGGGAGACCTTATTGCTCTCTACAACTACCTGAATGGAGGTTGTAGAGAGGTAGGTGCTGATCTCTTCACACAAGTCACAAATGATAGAACAAGAGCAAATGGCCTCAGGTTGCACAAGGGGAGGTTTAGGTTGGATATTAGGAAGAATACTTTCACTGAAAGGGTTGTCAAGCACTGGAACAGGCTGCCTAAGGAAGTGGTTGAGTCACCAACCCTGGTCATCTTTAAAAGTCATGTAGACATGGTGCTTAGGGACATGGTTTACAGTGGGCATACAGAGCAGGTTTAATGGTTTGACTCAATACTCTAGATGACCTTTTCCAACTTATATGATTCTGTGATTTTAACTCAGCATTTTATTCAGCTGGGTCTTGAAAACCTCCCAGGACAGAGACCACATAACCACTCCAGAAATCCAATCACAGTGAAAAAGCTTTTCCTTATATCTAATCTATACCACTCCTGTTTCAGTTTAGACACTGCAAAGTGTCCAAATCCATCTTCTCTATAACCTCTTCATAGGCACTGGGAGACCACCTCTTCTCCAACTGCAAAGGCTCAACTCCTCTCCTAGCAGGGCAAGTGCCCATCATGGTGGTCTCTACTGAACTTGCTCCGGTTTATTATCAACTTTCTCATATTAAGGTCCTAAAACCAGATGCAGTACATAGATGGGATGCAGCAATCGGGGAGGAAAATCCCTTGCCTCTGCTGGTTACATGTCTGGTGATACAGTCAAGGATGCTACTGGCCAATTTCATTGCCAGGGAGTCGCTGATTGCCAGCACCCTCAGGGCCTTTCCTGCAGAGTTGCTTCCCCAAGCCCCTCTGTCCTCAGCCTGTATCCCTGCCAGGGGCTCTGCCTTTCCAGGTGCAAGATTTGGTATCTCTGCAAAATATCTTCAGGTTCTCAACAGACCATTCTTCCTGATTTCTAGGAATCTCCACCAGCCCTCCCCTGAAGCATATCACATGGTCAACCCCCCCACAGTGAGGTGTCACCTGCAAATGCTCCAGTCAGGTCCAGACAGGTCCCTGCACAGATCCCTGGGGGACTCCACACAAAGTATGAACCCTTAACGACCACCATCCTCTGACTCAGACCATGCAATTACTTTTTAGTCACCTATTTGTCCCTTAATCCAGATCAATTCCAACTTCTTGGCCTGGTGTGCCTACCGAAAATGCTAGTGCTGGCACAAAAGAAAAAAAAAAAAAAGTAGGAACAAAGAGGCAGACTGGGAAGACACAATGGGAAAAACCAAGACCACTCCTTCCAACATCAGCATGGACCAATGCTGAATTGAATCACCGGTGTAGCCAAAAACAGAGGTACATTAACTTCCTACCTCTTAAACTTAAATGCTTCCAATTTAGAAAGCGTATCTCAGCTGCATCCGGCTTATGCAAGTTTAGATGGAAAGATTTAAATCACTTCCACTGTTCATGGAGTTACAGCAGTTTCACTAAGTTGGTTATAATACCTTGAAAAATTTTATTAGATCAGTGTGAATTTCAGTTCAAAGAATACCAATGAGCATTACTTTCATGACAGTTTCTAAACTTTTTCCCCTTCCTGTATGCCTTTTTCTTTTATACTCAGCCCCAAAACTGGATACATCATAGGTATCATTGACATATTTTAAAACCTACAGATAAAAAGACAAGAATGCTGAACAGCAGCAAGTTTACCACACACATCAAAGGAAAGATGGCTGTATGTTAAGTTTCTTTTTGCTTAGCTGGTTGTGGCAAAAACATCAAGTGAGCATTTGGCAGTTAGATGCTACATCATTAAGATTATAAATACAGATTTTGGGGGAGAGGGAGTAAATCTATTTACTGCCAAATTGAGTACAAAAGATAAACATTAAGTCTAACCATCTGAACAACTCTATTCAGACTGTGAATCAAGAGCTCTCTTAGGTGAGCAGTTGGCCAATTTGCTCATCTGCGTGAGGCTTCTTGCCACATGTTGTGTTGTACCAACTTAGCTGTGATATTTAACCCCCTAGTGCTGTAGTAAAGCAGTTTAATCCATTCTGAGCTAGACTATGCATGGTTATACTGTCAATTTCAATGAGAAAGTGTTTACCAAAACTGAATTAATTAGCTTTACTTACACCCCGTCTGTTAGTACAATGTTCAGATGGTTGTTAGAATATATAACATCAATTTGATACTTGCTGTTACTGTCAGATAGGATTAGAAATCTAAAGCACAATTTGCATGGATTGAGAGTCATTTAAAAGTGCCACATTTAAGTGTGAAACTGAGTAATTCTGAAAGTAAGAAAAAAAAAAAGACTGATTGTGTTTACAGGGAGCAGATAAACATGTGGCCTTTCAGAGATTATCCAGTTTTATTACACAATTATCCAGGTGATCCTCCCACACTACCTCATCCTTTTGGATTTTTTTTTTTTCTTCTCTAAAGCAGGTAACAAAAGACATAATTGCACTGTACAACTATTAAGAAGTAATAAGCCACACCTACTCTCCAATAATAACTATTTCTAAAGTCAGGCAAAAATGGTTTTTTAGTACTTCTAAGTAGCATCTTACAATAGTAATTCCCAGGACAACAGTCAGTTATAAGCAACTGGGCAACTATCTCTGTTTATCACAGGCCTGTAGCAAAAATATTTAATGAAAACTACCATAGTTTTCATTACCAGAAAACTCCACCTTCCAAGACTTGATGGATGGGTTTTTTTGATAATTGGTTTTAGAGATTATGGAGAGCAAGGAGCTTGCGGGTGGAAGGCAGGGAAGGATTACCTTTCTAAGTAGTATGAATCATGATATGCTACATTAATAAATATATCCTATTAAATGTGACATGAATAAATGCAAGAGTAAGCACTGTAGTCTTTCAACCCTATTATTTGGCAATGCAAACTAGTTTATGAGAACACTACAGAAATGTCCCATAGAAGCATGGTAACAATGACATGCAGGCAATGGCGAAAGAGCTGGCAATTTTGGATTATAAATCTAAACCACTTTTCCCTTCTCCCTTATTTGGTTTTTACCTTAATTCAAATGCAAACGCTTTCAAATGAGAAAATATTCTGTAATGGGGTTCAAAATGTATTTGGTCATGTGCATACTTGTATGAACTGTAGCAACCTGCAGGATATGTGAAGCAACCACAGTCCTGTGCAGTGCTTTTTAAGCAGCTTATTAGTAGCAGCAAGCTGCTGATTCAAAGTGGTGCCACAGACATAGCTATTTGCAATAGGATTAATATTTTCAATGTCCAATTACTGCTATCCAAGCTCATCCACTGCATCAGAAGCAAATTAGTAATTTTTCCAAAGTGTAAATACATTTAGAGCAATGGTGGGAAAGAGTGGAAAGTCTTATTTCTACCCTCAAATCCAAGCTGGCAGGCCACTCAGAGAGCAAAAGTGCACATGGATAATCTGACACTGCCCAAGAAATAAATTTTTTAAAACTATCACCTGACACTAAGAAATACAAATGCTATCTGCAACAGTGCCATGTAACCTGCATGAATAATTATTACACTTGATTTTGATAAAAGGGAGATCTGTATCTTCCACTTTCGTGAGACTGCTATTAGCATTTCATTTTCATAAGATGCCATTAACAACTTTTCTCATCACTCATATTTTCACCATTTCCACACAGACCTCCTGCTCATAGTATCTTGTTAAAACAAGATGGTCTTTCCTTTAGAATAGACAACAGGTGAGCTAACAAATTGTATAGTTGCCTCTCCTTAACAAAATGCAGTGTAAATATTTTAAATAAATGTAACATGTAGAAAACTAAGCACACCAAAAATCTCTTACATTTTCTGTAAGAACTCAGAGTCCATACTTAAGATCTACACTGGCATTTTCTTTCACTGTAATGATAACCACAGAGCTTCAGAAATCTAAACTGCTTTTCTAACATAGAATTCACATCCTCAATGGTAGGTAAACAGCTTTTCAAAATCTGTTGGCAGAGATGAAAAGGCACAGATTGTACAAACACTTTCCTACCCCTACTCAGCATGGCATACAATTCTGCTTATAAAACACATATTATTTATCTTCCATAGTATCTCCTTCCAAAAGGGCTGAATTTGTTTAGATTTTTTTTTTCCAGGAAGGAAAGAAGAAATAGGAAAAAAGAGAAAGAAAAGTATTTGTATATCCTGTTCTTAAAAAAACAACCAAGACACATTAAAGGTCTATGTGCAGAACTTCAAAATGAGAAGAATGTTACCCATGATAACATCTGCTCAATGCCAGCACTGTAAGAAAGCTTTTCTGTTTCTAGACCTGACAAGACAAGCAGGAAGAGGAATTCATTCACTCTAATGGGCTGTGATGGTCTGGGAAGATCATTTTTTTCCATCTTCAGCCATGTTAAATTTGTCTTCTAGGGTATATTATTTCCTTGATTCATGTACAGAGGTTCAGGTTCTAATTAATGGAAACTATACATATGAACTGAGAAAAGTATAAAGAGATACATATATATGTATCACTTTACATTATTAAAACCTTTACATTTATTATTTCTGATGCCAGCAGGAAAAAACAAGCAAACAAAATAAGTGTAAGAATAAACATCACATTGCATTAGCTAGTGAAATATTTAATACATATGCCATTTTCATTATTTTTTTTAAACAAGTGGAAATAAAGGTCAAGTAAACCAATGAAGTTTTTCGTCTACTCTCCGTACTTCATTTTGTAGACAACACATTCCAGTACCATGTTTGTTACAGTATCAAGCAGAATATCAAGAATCATCATTTATTTATTTCAGACATGTTGAATGTTCAGTATTCTGATTCTGGCTTTTTTCCTCATAAGGAGAAAAAGAGAAAAGAAAAAAAAAAAGAAAAAAAAAAAAGTGTTACAAAAGTATATGAAGCTGGTCACCTTGTGAAGGCAAATATAAATATAAAAGCTGTTCATGCATCAAAGCCCTTTTTCTTGTAAACTGAGCAACTGGGTCCTTTGCTCCTTGAGGCCCTACTGAGAATAACAGCATTAGGATTTCACTCCTGGCAGCAGCAGCATCAGTCAAAGGATCTGCCCTAAAGGAACTGTCACATAGCAAAGGGCCACAGTACCCTGTAGGACTAGGTTACAGGTCTCTGACCCTGTCAACACTAACAATTTCTGCATGGGTTTAAGCCAAAACAAGGCTGCACTTTTTAATACAGGAAACTGAAACATGACTCTCTTCAGTATTGCATATCACTGTCGCAACCTTTCACAGAAACAAGACTAGAAAAATTAAAATCTAAGTCTATTACTTGGCATCTCAAAAATGGAAGCACTGCTCATTTGGTTATGCTGGTTTCTGATAGATGCCTAACCTGTTGCACAAGCAGAAAACACACACATACTTACGTTCTGGATGTATGCATACGTAGTGCATGGCCCAGCAGCCACACAAATCTGCACAGAGAAGACATTTTATGTACTCTGATAGATCAGTGAACAAGTTTTGGATTCAGACAGTGAACAACAGTCAAAACTAATTACTTAGCTCCCCAAAGTCGTTTAGGAATTTGATGATGTAGAACAGGCTTTTAGAGAAAAAAAAATTGCACTTTTTACCACTCAAGCTTGTTTTGCTCATGGGAATGATGAATAAAATAACATAACCTACTACATCAGTACAAAACATCTCCTAGATCTTTGCAGAAGCATTTGTGTATCAGACAGGGTTACAAACAGTAGATGAGGTGAAAAACAAAGTATTGATCAAACAGACAAATCATATCAGCAAATAGTACAGCCATTCCAGCCACCCATTCTGATACCCCCATGTAGTTCAGGGCCTGTGAAGCTCAGCAAGAACAGTAACTTCAAGCCCATATCCTGTTACTTGTGCTGGCTACATTTAACATAGAGTTTACAGACAAACCACAGAACTACTTTATAGATTTCTCTTATCTGCCACTTCTACTTTTTCTATATCTCACACCACATATATACTCAGCACAGCCTGAATCAGCTTGGACAGGGAAGCACTACATTCATTCTCACACAGTGCTTTTGCCAAAGCTGCTGGGCTCTATCTCTGTCATCATGTGTGAGGTTACAGAAATGCATGAGTATAACTGAGGACAAGTATTGCAGATTTCATTCTGCTGCATGATACAGGCATTCAAGAATTACTACTAGTAAGCCTTTAAAGCATCAGGCCTGATAACCCCGGTTCATAAATTTAAATGCCACTGCATGATGGGATAAAAAGTCTTTCTATATTGATAGTGAGTTTACATCACTCAGACTTTCAAATGATATAAACTACTGATTCAATTAGACTGTCACAAGAACTCTTTGAAGATGTAAAATGCATCTCTAATTGGAGCTTTACAGATAGAGATAACCTAGCCATGTTTTTTGGAATCTAAAATTTATGCCCCGGGTGCTTTGGTACAGTGTGGGTGATCTGGGGAGAAACTGAGAAGAGTAACTTAAAAATGACAAGCTGAGGCGGGGGTGAGGGGAGAACCAACCAGCACAACAAAGTAGAACCATCTGAGATTATGGAAATCTAGGAGGTGCTAAACATACCATTTATCTTCATGAGACAACAAATTACTATCAATAGTAATAACACTAATATGTTGGAGGTAATCAAGAAAACAGTATAGGACCATTGGCCTGCACAATTAACAAACATTAGGGAAGCAAGAACATTATCAGTTGAGATGACAGTTAAGTGTTTTCAATAAACCAAAACAAACCCAAAACAGGAAGTGCAGTAATACTGATGCATATATTTAAAACTTGACCATGAGGAAATTAATTCTAAGGAAAACAGATAATGAACAATGCTTTGGCAGTCTTCTGTAAATGCCACCTCCTTCCAAAAAATCAAATATGATGAATGTATTTTGTAAGCAGACCTCAAAAAAGTGCCACTTTCCATACCCCAATGAGTCCCTCCCTACTGAGGAAATGTAATTACTGAAATTATTTATTTAAGTAAAAAAATTAAAAGCTTAATTTCAGATATCTATTAAGCAGTTTTAGGCATAATATGAACTGGTATTTTACAGCTTTCTACTCTCCACAGTGAACTCACAGAGTTAACCCAAATGTTGGTTTTAGCTTGTTTTTGCATTCACAGAGAATGATAGCAACATATTCAAGCTTTTTAAATTATATCTTCAGAAAATAAGATTTTTCAGTTAAAAAAAAAAAAAAAAACAAAAACACAACTAGGTATAGCTGCCCAGAATTATAAATCTATTATTAAGAGGTCAAAAGATGAAGCTAGCAGTTACTAGCTAGTTTGCTAGGTCACGCAAAAAATCATACGTAGTTATACAAACTAACTGCATAGAGTGGACAACATTTTTGTACATGCACAATCCTACACATCCAACACAGATCACATATACTCAGATGAAAAAAAAAAAAAAATTTACACAATTTTCTCATCAGAGCCAAGAACTCCTAAAATTATGAACTTCGTTGGAAATCCATTCACTCCATTAAAAGAAGATCATTAACATTCACAATCTCTAACAAGACAGTTTTCACTGAAGAAAGAGTCTCAATGGCCACTGCAGTTAATAATTCTGCAAGACACTTAGAGCTGACAGTAAACTTGTTAATGAGACAATATATACTACAGTTAACTATTAGTTCCAAAATGTCATTCACAAAAAGACGACTAGGATATTGTCAGAAGCAAAAAGTTCCTCATTACTGCTTCTTTATTGCTTTTACCGTTAAGGGGGAAAAAAATAATTCACAAGTATGCAGTTTCAAATGATCAAAAGATTTATGAGATTACCCAAAAAGCCCTTGAAAATTATAACTGGGAGCCGTGAGACAAGTTTCTCCTTGGTGACAAGAATGTAATTTTGGACAAGGCTTGCTCTATTTCAGCAAGTTCTAATTTTTTTCTCCCTCTCCAAATAAATTACAACTGAAGGCGTTCTCTTGGGTAAATGAAGGAAAACTTCCCAATACCTTGTCTGAGGAGACTAAAAAGGTCGTCTTCCACACAAAAACCAAACCCTATTCCTCAAGCTTATTTTCAGTGAAAGTGATAGCTACACTAATATAAAAATTTTAGCATAAAGATACTCTGCCACAGATTAAATAATTTGTTATCTGTATCATCCTTAAATGGCCATCCTAGGGTGTGTCTCACCCACATCAATCACAGAGTTCAGGATACCCAGAAGCAACAGAACATGAATTTGCTAGGGCATAGTTTATCAGTCTCTGTTAGTTGACTGTAAATAAGTACATGTAAAATTCCAGTCTCGAGCAAAAAAGTCACTGGAGCTCACTCTCCTAAACCTTCCTGGCTAACCATATTTGGTTTTATCTCTGTTAACCACCCCATTTTCAAAGCAAACCTAAGAATCTTCTGACAGCTTGCTCATAGACATGGACTCCTGAAAGACATGTCTTTTCCTCAAAGAAAGGAGGGCAAATATATGAGGTAAAAAATAATTTTCTCCTAATTCTTGGGTACTC
>JANHGN010015697.1:0-30198 GCA_024605025.1 Megaceryle maxima
GGTGTGGTTTAAATAATTATGGAGTACTTGAGATTTTGGGGACTTTTGCAGAAGAATGCATGTTTACTTCTCCAGTGGTTGTGGAGTGGAATTTGAGCTGCTAGTCATTTCTTGAGAGGCACTGGCTAAATTGCAGAGAGCTTGTCTGCCAAGTATCCTGAACTCCCAGGCCATGGGCTGATCAGGTTGATAGTGACTACCACGTGTGCGGTCCATGTTTGCATAAAGCATCGTTTTACTCCCTTGGGGTTTTTGTATGAGGTCTTACAGGAATTTTACAGGAAAACACAAAGCCTTTTTAAATTAGAACACTTCCTGTGTCCTGTCTGTCGAGGTGGTGTTAAATATGCATCCACGCCTGATCCTTTCACACTACAAAAGGCCATTCCTGCTCTTGCTTGATCACAAGTTTTTAGAACAGACTGAGGACCTTCCTTGACTTTAGCTAAAAGCAACCTTTCATTTCTTAATTTAATGCCATTACTTCTTCTAGTGTTGGCATTCCAATTCAGGACATGTTAATGACATATCATGTGGCAATATTTAAAACAAGGCTCCGGTTCAAATGGAATGAATTAATTAGTATATAGCATGGACATATTGCAATACTAAATCCATAGGAGCTTGAAGAAGAGCAAAAAGCAGAGCATTCTCTACTTCATTCCCAAAAAGATGAAACAACTTAATTTTGTAGAAATAAAACTATAAGAATGTGAGAAATATTTTAGGAAAAAAACAGATTTTTTCCCAGATGCAAGATATTTTATGGCTGTCTTCAGCTGTCTTTAATCTGTGGTGGTTTTTGGCTCTCATTGTTGGTCATTGCTTTTAAACAGGTTTGCAACTGGTCTTGGCATTTTTTTCCCTATGCTTCATTAGCTACACCACAGTAATTAGCTACCCTGACTTCCTTATAACTCTACATATTGCTGCCACGAGGCAGCTGTGTAAGAAGAACCTGTGAGTGAGCTACTGAAGAAGATGAACTCGAACTCAACAACCTGGTGTCTTGGCTGTTTCAACAGTGTCACATGGAACACGATTTTATCATTCAGTAGGCTCCTCTCTTCCCTTGGAATATTCCCAAGGTCTATTATGAGGCTGCTCCTCCTCACGTTTCCATCAATAATCTGCACTGAATGCAGCAGACAACTAGTCTTCAAAGTGAGTCTCAGAGGATATCACTACTCACTACCAGAATCAGGAATACTATTTTTTGACTGTCAGTCACTATGACAAATCATATCTCCCCAGTCTCTCTTTGCTACTGCATTTTTATATCATTTCTTTTCCCCTGTAATTCATAAATCCTTACTTTCTGGTAAGTCTTTTATGTGACACTTTATCAAGTGCCATTTTATGAGTCTGATAATATAACCAGTATCTTTTGACTCTCTTCTATTAGGCATTTCTGTGACAGTAGATTATTTATTTCTTTATTTTCTAAA
Organism: Megaceryle maxima; assembly: GCA_024605025.1. Lineage (NCBI taxonomy): Eukaryota > Metazoa > Chordata > Aves > Coraciiformes > Cerylidae > Megaceryle > Megaceryle maxima. Next base: position 1,449 of record JANHGN010015697.1, read on the forward strand.
ATAAGCTAAACGGGTTGGAAAACAATGGGAAAAGGGGAAGAGGAAGGGTAAGAAAGGGACATTTTTCAATAGTGGAAACCCCAAGGGCATGAACAACACAGGGAAATACTTTTCTTGCACATCCAAAGTATATTTCTCGCACCCAGCTACCGTGAGCATTGATGAATTCGCAAAAGAAACCCTTCCAAAAAATCATCTTGCTCACTTTACGACCTTCAGAAATAGCTTGAAGAAGCAGATACTCAGATCCAGGATGGCTGTAAAACTGTGAAATTCTGGGTTTTAGATGGGGAATGAAATAAAGACTCATTCTGGCGAAAGGTTTAACGGAGGTGACACTGAAAATGTGCAGAGATTTCTACGGTGGTCAGTGTAAAACTGTAACCTTCTCTAGATCTTCATTCAAAGGCTAAAACAAAATCCTGAACAAGAGCTGGCTTCAGACACATGGAATAAAAGCTGGATGCAGGCACAAGGTTGGGAGGAAAAAGTAGTGCTGTCCCACTCTGAAGGTTCTTTGCTTTCATTTGACCTCAACATGAGGATGAAACTTCTTTACTGCGAGGATTACAGAGCACTGGAACAGACTCCCCAGAGAGGCTGTGGAGTCTCCTTCTCTGGAGAATTTCAAGACCTGTCTGGATGCATTTCTGCCTGATCTGCTTTAGTTTTGTCCTGCTCTGGCAGGGGGATTGGACTCGATGGTCTTCAGAGGTCCCTTCCAACCCCTACCATGCTGGGATTCTATGGCCTAGAGAGCATCAGCTGCACTGAGCAGTGACATGAGGGGCACTGCTGCCACCTTATCCTGCATGCAAAGATGCACCCATCGAAGCTGCCTTCAAGGGCATTTGAACTCAAGATTCTGTTTTGCTATCTTCTTTGTTCTAACAGCATTATTATTATCATCATCATCGGGAGGAGGAGGATTTCCGTTGTGATTCTGAGGTACCATTTAAGCTGTACCACTCAACTGTTCAGGGCCCTGCAGAGATCACCAAGATCTTTTCCCTTGGAAGATACAAATTTCTTGCAAAGTCAGTATTGAAAGGAGGTTCTAGTTTCAAAAAACAAATGTCTAGCCGAAGGAAGTGTGAAGGAGGAGAGACAGACAACTTTAATAAAACCAAAACCAAAACAACAAGCAACAAAGCCTGTAGAGATGACTTGGGAAAAAAACCAACCACTAATAGAGAACCTGAGAAGAGGTTTTGTTACCACTACTGAGCCAATTTAAGATATTTTTACTGCTTTATCTGACATCTTTCCTCTGTGGGAATGCTAAGGCAGCAACAACATTTTGGGATCATTCCATTTGATCGCAACAAACAAGGTAGTTTGAAAGAGGAAGGCCATTAAACAAAGAGATGCTCCCTTATATTAATACAACTGCTCTCCTTGCCAAATAATCTCAGTTAAGTCAGCTAAATGATTTCACAGCCGTATATTGGCCCTTTGAAAAAAATAAATAAAATGGAGAAAGTCTGCTTCCTAAAATTAATGCATCCAACAATCGATAGCTTTGGCCGAAGCCAGGCAAATTGCCAGCAGGGACAGCATAAATTTCTCTGACTTCTCCCAGGAAGGTCTCCAATTTGTAACACGCCTGGTTTTCAGGTGGTGATCTCTGGGGGCTGCTAATCACATCCTATCATGGGCACGCAGACATCCTCGGGCTGGCTGCAAGACACCTTCACGTGACTCAAAGAGGCAGCAGAGCCCCAGGGTGCTTAGAAAGGCAGGCTGTGAACACGGGCAGCCAGCAACAGTTTTCTGCTACTGTGTAGAGCTGCACTAAGAGAAGGGGAGGAAAAGCTGAGTGGTGGGAAATGCAAGTGACAGTGAAGTGACTGCAAGCTGACACTGAACAATGCCACATTTACTTTTCCTATGCTGTTGTGAACAGACTCTAACAGACGAGGCACTCCACCACCTTCACAGAATCACAGACTGGTGGGGGTTGGGAGGGACCTCTGGAGATCAGCGAGTCCAACTCCCCTGCCAGAGCAGGAACACTCAGGGCAGCCCACACAGGAACAGACCCAGGTGGGGCTGGAAAGTCTCCAGAGCAGGAGACTCCACAGCCTCTCTGGGCAGCCTGGTCCAGGCTCTGTCACCCTCACAGGGAAGAAGTTTTTCCTCAGGTTGAGGTGGAACTTCCTGTGTTTCACCTTGCGACCATCACCTCTCATCCTGTCACTGGGCATCACTAACAAGAGCCTGGCCCCTTCTACTTGATCCTGCAGAGATTTGTAAACATTGATAAGCTCCCCTCTCAGGCTTCTCTTCTCCAGGCTCAACAGCCCCAGGGCTCTCAGCCTTTCTTCCTAAGAGAGATGTCCCAGTCCCTTCATCACCCCCATAGCCTCCGTTGGGCTCTCTCCAGTATTTCCCTGTCCAATTATTTCCCTTCCTGGTGGAGAGCAGCAGTTCACATCCTCAGTGCACATTCTGTGTCATGGGTCCTGGCTTCCAAACCAACCTGATATTTAAGACTTATGATGTGCCTGACCCAAGGCAGAGGTCTATCTCAGTCTCTCGAGACAAGGAACTGCCCTGGAGATTTCAAGACACATAGACTTTTAATATGGTGGGCAAGGGCTTTCTGACCTTGTGTCTGTGTAATTCTACTGTTGGCAGTGTTGAGAAAAATGGTGAATGATGTGATCTGCAAACAAAACATGTTTTATTTATTAATTTTTAGCATAATTTTGCCACAATTAAAAAAAAACTAAACAAACCCTTGATCAATACACGATAAGGTAATGGGTTAGTAATGGATTCATCTGTATATGGTAATTAAGAATCACAAGGTTATTTTTAGAATCAGTGTAAACATTGTTTTAATCCAACTCCTGAATTGTTGGTTTCCAATAATTTTTTGAATGAAAATATCTTTAAGATATTTTTTAATGGACCCTTAATGTATAATACAATCACAAGATCACCGTGAGAGGAGAGAAACTGAATAGTATTCCCAGGTCAGCTAGTGAAGCACACTAGAAGTACCAAGACAATTCAGGTAGACAAAGAAAAGAAGAAAGCAGAACTAACATGGAACCTACAAAGGGAGGGGGATTTGGGGGGTTTCTTTTTGTGCTATGCCTGTCTTTGCTCATATACAGCACACACTTTCTAAGAACATTTCTTCTCCTTCCCCTCTGCAAATAAAATATTCAATTCAATGAGATAATGTGAAAGACAAGCAGTATATCAAATCCTCAGTTCTTACAAAACACAAGAAAAACACTTGAAATATGCAAGAAAAATGACAGCACAACAACATCAAGTTTCTCTTAGAGATCTCAGAATCTCTTAGAGTTCCCTTTCTTACAGATACCTATACCAACAATGCCAGATGACTGCAATGGCATAACTATTGCAGCATGGCTCTATCAAGAGCAAGTCAGTCACAAGTTTGTGACAAGTCACTAGTTTGTGACCAACATTGATGGAGTGAGTCCAGAGAAGGGCAACAAAGCTGGTGAAGGGTCTGGAGACCATGGCTGATGAGGAGCTGCTGAGGGAGCTGGGGTTGTTCAGTCTGGAGAAGAGGAGGCTGAGAGGAGACCTTGTTGCTCTCTACAGCTGCCTGAAGGGAGGTTGCAGTGAGGTGGGGGTTGGTCTCTTCTCCCAGGTCACCAGTGACAGTAGGAGAGGAAATGGGCTGAAGTTGCCCCAGGGGAGGTTTAGGTTGGGTATTAGGAAATATTTTTTCCTGAGAGAGTGGTGAGGCCTTGGAACAGGCTGCCCAGGGAGGGGGTGGAATCACCATCCCTGGAGGGGTTCAAAAACCATCCAGATGTGGCACTGCAGGACATGCTCTAGTGGTCATGGTAATGTTTAGTAGACAATTGGACTTGATGACTTTGAAGGTCATTTCCAACCTTGATGATTCTGTGATTCTGTGATCAAGGAAATGCCACGGGAATATCAACTGCAAACTTGTTCTGAAAGGTCTGTCAGAGTGTGGCCTTGAACACGACAGGAGCCTCTAAGTGTTCTCAAGACATTTCTGAAGGAGAAAAAACTAAAAGCACCCTTTGGTGAGGATCAGTCTACCAGCAGCACCAGAAGAACAATTATCTCCCCTGAAAGACAAACACCTAATCCCAACTTTGAGTATGAGATTTTAGCGAGAAAGATTTTCTCCTGGTTAAAAGGAAAAGAAAAAAAACCCCAAACCATACAAAAACACGGTGAAAAGGTGTCAAAAAGAAGAATAAGCCATTTGAAATATATGCAAAAATAGTCAAGTGGATGTGCTTCCAGGTTTGGAGATGTACCCTCGGCTAAAACTGATTTTACAGCTCGATTACAAAGACCCTGACAATAGAGCTTAACAAGGACAACGCAAAACCCTACCCATGGCAGTTGGACTGGCATCTCAGCATTGCTGTATGCAACTGAGAGCCTCCCAATCAGGCAGAACAGTGGGATCCACCGAGGAATCATCATCAAGCAGCTATTAGGCCAAATGGTATTGTCAGAATTCCTCAATTTATGCAGCTTCTTTCAAAGAACTGAGTCCTGAAGCTTCCAAATATCAAAAGGGTTCAATATCGAATAGAACATGTATTTAAGGAAAATTGGACCCCAAATTACCATGCTATTGTCATTTGTTCTTTGCCAGTTCACTTAAAGGGTAAAGTGGAGACTATTTTTAAAATTCAATATGACAAAAATTACAACTGAAGTTTCTTTAGGAAAAAAAAAAAAGTTCATTTAAGCAGCTGCATCTCTCTTTTGTACTCTGCTCAGATGTTAACTTGAATTACAGCTTCCATGTTTCTCGTGCCTTTTTGTTGCCTGTCATTTCTGTTTTGGAAAACTTAGCACAATTTTAGGTTTGAACCGATTTGTACTCCTGTGGCCAAGCCCGAGGCCCTCCAAATTCTTCTGGAAAAGCAGCACATTCACAATCACTCTGGCAAAGGTTTTCTGGATTCCTTTCAAGTAACACAAAAGCTGTGCAGCATGTTATTTAATGCCTTATCCTTTTCTCTGCTGCAGAGCTCCAATTGACTTTGCTGGGAGCAAAAAAAGAACCCCAAATGCCAAGCTGATTTGGCTACTGCTTTAATAAGGGGATTTTGCAGCATGTGGTATAATCCATCTTTGTGCAAGCTCAGCACTGGGAATACCACTCACTCGGATGGTCTGTTTGTCTCCTCTTCAGCTGGCCCATTCTTGCTGGCCAGTGCCTCCAGAAGGAAGTCAAGACTCATTTTTTCTGTCTGCAGCACTGCAAGTGCTTCAAACCACAGTGAGGAAATGACTCTTGGATCTGAGAAAGAACAACGTCTTACAGGAGAGTAAATGAGCATTCCTCAACACGAGGTTTGCATTTCTCATCTGGGCACTCGTGTAGAAGCTTGTCATGATCTGCTGCTCAAAGATCAGGGGAAAAGAATGGAACAGTTTTCACAACCCAAGTTAAAAACTGCATTGTACAAACTGGAGCTGTATTTGGCAGAGGAGAGTTAGAAGCCGTTCATGATCCAATCTGTATCTTGCCTCATAAAGTGGCTATCTAGAGGAATAGTAAGGTGAAAGGACCACATTTAGGGAGGGTAGAAGTTACATTTCTCACAGTTAAACAGTTTGCCTCGGAACTCATCCCACCAGAAAACAGTCCTGGAAAGGCAGAAGCAGTTCCCTTCTTGCATGTACCCATGTATACCTGTGTGAACGTTGAGTGCTAGTGAAGGTAGAAAGCTGGGGAGTCAAGCAAGTGGACAGGAGCACCTAGAGCTGGTGCCTCCCATCTGCAAGCCCAGTACCCTCAACATAAGGAACCTGCAGGAGATGTGAGAGGAGAGGCTGGAGTGAGAGGGAAGGCACCCTCATTCTCGAGAGCCCCGTGCTGGCTGTAGGGGCCTGATGTAACAGAGCTGCAACCTAAAGAAACTCAAGAGACAAAGAGCAGCAGCAACCTCTTCAATTGCCCGTTAGCTGAAAGGAAGAAAGAAATCAATTTATGTTTGGACTTCTTGTAAGAGGAAGCTATTTTTTTTTTTTCCTTAAAGTAAGCAACACTGCTGGGGTTGGACTTGATGATCCCCAATGCTCCCTTCCAACCCCTACAATTCTGTGACTCTATGATAAATTTTCCCATACAAGCAGATCATTTTTAAAGAACATTTCAATTTATGACACTCAGCATCTTTGAATTTCACACCTGGAATGCTGTGAGAAAGGCCCTCTATTCTGGCTTCCCATCAGGCCATGTGTGTTATCATCATTTAATAATCAGGATAACTCTTGTCTTACACAGATTCTCCCTCTTGCTATTGAAACAACTGCAATTTCTCTAAGGAAACTGAACTAACACAACTCCTCTGTAGACAGTTCATTCAAAGAACTCTTCCCCCTGCAAACATTTTAACCCCTTTGCAAAGCAATACAGTTATTGGAAATGCTACAGCTTTCCTGAGCGTTGTCAAGATCCTCAAATGCTGTGCAAATGTTACATTAACTCAGCATATAAGTAACAGCTGTATTTGTGAAGTGCTGTTGTTCTAAAACACCCGAGGGTTGGGGCGCTGTCAGGCACATTTCCGAAACAGAACTTAGACAGATTGCTTCTGCAAGGGGACATCCATGGAACATTCCCCTCTTTCCACCCCAGGGACTGTTCAGATCACAGTTTGTACTCTAGAGTTTCTAGGATTTCCACTTTGGGGAAAACAATAAATAAATAAATTTTTTTTAAAATCGATTATTAATGAATAGAAAAAGAAGTTTGCTACACCTTTTCCCAACATAAAAGAACCCAGAGAGGAATTCTGACTCAAAAACTATTCTGAGTGGAATCATCACTTTTTTTATTGACCATTAGTATATAGATGTGTACGAAGCAGTTTAACATTAAGTCTCCCAAAACTATCATAAAAGAGGTTAAGTACCACTTCCAGTGGTAAGTTAATGTATTGCAGCATTGTGGTCATGAAAGTTATGCCATCAGTTACAGAAATCTCATCTGCAGAGGGTATTATATCAATTGTCTTGTTTTCTTTATTAGCCTCATGCAAATATGAAATCAGAGGCTGCTGATCCAGAGCTCCGAAGGCCCATCGCTTTCCCAAATGTGCAATAAAACCTCCTTTAATTAATTTTATGATCTCTCTCCTAGAGACGGGATGACAGGGTTAGAAAAATGTGGGTGCCTGCAGTTAAAGAGGCATCTGCATGTACACAGGGAGCAACGCAACCCGGTAACTGCTGCCTCAGTGTGCTTGAATCAGCCATAAACTGTTGGCCTCGCTCATAGTACCGCAAGCGAGTGGCACTGGGGATGAGTGACAGCCAGAGGTAGTGCCTACTGGGAAGGAGCAAAAGTAGACTGTGGATTTGGGATCCACTGACTGGATTTTAAAGTAATTATTCTGCAGTGAAGACATCATCTTCAAAATAATCTCTTCCCTGGGTTTTGCTGTGTCTCTCCTCCAGTGAAGACAGCAGTGGGTGGTAAGATTTTTTGGGAACTGTTTTGGTCTATTAACAGAGGGAATGAAAAGGGAATGAGAACCAAGGGAGTTAATTTCCACAGGCACAAACTCATTGCAAGAGGCACGATGCTGTTGATACTCAGGCAGAGGCACTCAAAGGAGAGATGGCCAATCAGTGCAACTAAAGGGGATGTAGCAGGCAAGTAGCTGTTAATTTTATCAGTAAGCACTGGTGTAAACTGCAGGAAAAAAGGACAATGCTTAGAACAGGAAAATACAGAAAAGAGGACTCGAGGGAAGAATTTAAACAATTGACAATTTAATAATACTTGGTAATAAGGGTTTTTTGCTGGTCAAAACTCTCAGTTACAGAATCACGTGGGTGCTGATTGATACACATACACCAAGCACCCCCGTCGACAGTGTACAGGGATGTCGCCTGAACTCAGTGGCGGAGGTTCCATCATGTCTGTCATCTTTGGAGGTCCCTTCCAACCCCTACCATTCTGTGATTCGGTGATTTCACAATGAGGAAAATATTACCAAAAAAATCACCAACTTCATTTTTTTTCAAGGAGATTACAGTAAGTTAATTTTTTTCACGTGATTATTGCACGTGAAATGTTCCGATCTCCTTTGGCAACTTCCTCTAAGTCTTGATGCCCAAGCAGAAGAGCATGATGTGTGACTATCGTGGCAATACTGGTTTGAGTAAAGCTGAAGCTGAATTATAACCTGGCCTGCCTTTTAGATGAACTGAAATAAAGATGAACTTTATGAATAGAGGAGAAGCAGAGATTGGAAGTATCAGTACTGTCTGATTTACTCACATAATTCGAATGTCACACTCGTTCACTAATCACTAGTTTAAAAGTAAATGTAAGCAGGTGAGGAAACAAAAGGCAGTTGGGGCTGTTGATTTTCATACTCAACCACCGTGGAAAAAAGGAGCAGTTACATTCCTTAATCAAATTCTCTTTTATGAAAGAGATTTCTATATTGAAAAAAATGAAATATATCATGAAGATCCTCGGATAGAGCTAGAAGTTGACTTCAGGAGAACTTACAGCTAAGGATCTGGGTGACAAAGTCCTGTTCTGTCTCCATTTTAATTAAAACGATGTTATTCAATGTTTCTTTTTGCCTTTGAATGGTCCCTTCCAACAATACTATCTACCTGTAAATAAAAGTAAGTTATCACCTTGCTGAAGCACCGGGGAGTGCGAAGATTAAAGCAGGATACCCAGGCAAGGGGCCCCTCAAGGTCATTGCATGCTGTGCCATCCAGCAACTTCTGCTACTATATTGGTCCCTTCTTGTTCTGGTGACCTGGCCCAGTAATTTCACAGAAAATACACATGAAGCAAGAAATAGGACTGAGCATCTGTAAGAATAGCAAAGTATGCCATGCAGTGATTAGAAACGATCTTTTCTATCTCCAATTAGCCAGATAGAATATTTTAACATGTCCCGTGCAGGACTGTAGTTGGCAATGCACTCAGCCTGTTTGGAACGTCTCAACGAGTCTCCAGTACAGAGCCTGAGAGAAGATAAAAATCTCCCACAAAATTATTTATCTGCACTGCACAGATTGAAGCCAGCTTTGTCCTTCTTATTTGGGACAGTTTAATCAGATGTCTTTGAATATGTCAGAGAGAAGAAAGTAAGCTTAATAAACATGCACTGGCTGAAAACTTCTTTGCAACAGCTCAATATTTGTTTCCCTTTCTTTTCTTAATGCCTTTGAAAGAAAGCATTTGAAGCTCTGTGGTGGCTGAACTTCTCCTGCACTGAAGTGCATACAGAGATGAGAAGAAAAGCCAAACTGACTATTGTGATCATGCTTTTCTTTTTGGCTTGAGAGATAAGGCTCCACAGAAATCTGCCATGTGGGACTGAATTTAAGAAGATGAGCAAAGCAATGGCATGAAGCTTCAGGCTTTCAATAATGCTGCTATATTTATATGAAGATACAATAATAGTAAGGAAAAAAAGCTCTGCCCCAGTAAAAAATAGAGGGGCTAATCCTGTACCACTGAATACAATGGGAGTTTTGTTATTTACCTCAGCAGAATCAGAATACAGCACAGAGAATTCTATACCATACTAAGTTCACTGCGCTTGGATATGAAGGTTAAAAAGACAGTGCCAATGCCTCTAATGCTCATATACTGAGATTTGCTAAGTTTTTATACCACTTTTTCCTTTATTTCTACAGTTTAAAAATCTAAACTAAGCAAAAATAGTCAGGCTTTGTTTTGTTTAGGTTTGGTTTTTTTTTTTTTTTTTAATCAAATGAACCAGATTGTGATTTTGCTTCCATTTAGTATGTCATTCCCAAAATTACTTCACTAAAGTAAATAGTTTACCTCTATTTAAATAAAAAATGCCTAACATTGTCTTTATTTATTACAAAAAATACTTATATATACCCAGACAAACTACATATTGAAAGTGAAATTGTTTTATACATGTTGCCTACCTGTGAAACAGTCAGAGGCAGTGTTTTTACAATCAACAAATTCTAGCTATAGGAAGATCTTAGCTTCCAAATCTAAAGGGATATTTTAACAATTTAATAATTCATAAAGTATGTAAGCAGCCTCTGAGTCAGCAGCAATTCCTTTTCCACAGTGTTTGAATGATTTTGGTCAAATCCAAGGAGGAAAAAAACCATTAGAAAGTACAGCACAGAACAATTTGAACTTAAGACACGTTTTAATCCTGTCTGTATGTCATCTTAAAAACTCCACCTAAGAAATCAACAAATAAAACATCACTTAACAATAGATAATTTAAGATTCTTCTTTATAAGCATTCTAGCAATGGTCAATCCCCACTCTATGACTCATTTTTTTGTTTTAATGCAAGTTGATACTGCATATCAATTAAAACACTGGCTTTAATGTTTCTTCACAGCATTATGACACAATTATATGTGAATAACATGGTAATAGAAAGGGGTAGTTTTATTTTCCAGTTAGTAAAGCAGTCTAGTTTTGTTTAGTTACTCCTTGAGATTTCTACCTCTAGATGTATTTCCTGAAGTATAGGAAATTAAATGTAAACATAGGGAAAAAAAAATAAATAAAAGAATGTATTGTAAGAGGAATCGAATTCTGGACCAGGATGCTCAGAGAGGTTCTGGAATCTCCAAGCTTGGAGATACTCAAAATCCATCCAGACAAGGTCCTGGGCAGACCACTCGATCTGATCTTGCCTGGACCTGGGGCATTGGACTAGACATCTCCTGAGGTCCCTGCCAAGCTCGGCCGTTCTGTGACGTTGAGGTGTTGCTTAAAAATCACACCAGTGTGATTCATGGCATTGAATGAAAACGCCTTTCCTGTTGAAACAGGAAATTCATGATATCCAAAGATGATAGCAAAGACTGGTTAGGCGAATAAAGATACATTCCAGAGGTGCCTATTTCTCTTACTAATCCTAAAATCTTACTTAGTATTAAATAAACTCCATCTGTTTTCATTGGTTTTTTGTCACAAGTCAAAAAGAAACTCCACAGTCAACAAGAAAGGGTTATCAAAGGCTGGAACAGGCTGCCCAGGGACGTGGCTGAGTCGCCACCCTTAGATGCATTTAAAGCTGTCTAGATATGGTGCTCAAGGACATGGTGTAGTAGTAGTCCTGGTAGAGTTAGAAAACTGTTAAACTTGATGCTTTTAAAGGTCTTAGATCATAGTGATCCTGTGATTCTGTGAAGTGAACCAAATCACAGCTTCTAAAAAGCTAGGCAAAAGAAAATTTTGAATAGCCAGGAAAAAAACAAACCAAACCAACCAACCAAAAACCAGCAAAACCAAATAAAACTTGGTCAGAAAGACAAGATTTGAGTCTCTGATATCTGCATATTCCATATTGTTGCTATTATTAGAGTATTAATGTCTACAGGACAAGGTCGCGGGGTTGGAAGTAGGGAGATGATCGGAACGATGTTGGTTTACCATCTCAACATCAGGATGACATTAACAACCAACACTATGTTGCATTTTCATGATCCTCTAACTCATAAGCCAACCCTTCATGAAATCAGCAGACAAATTACACAGGTTTCTCAGGACATGAGTTTTGTGCAGGAAGACAGCTGGTGGGCTTAGAAGAAACATGTACGGAGTTTCTGAAAATGGGAGAGAGATGCTTTGTGAAAATGTGTAGGAAAAAATGGAATCCAGCTGGCTGAACCCAAACAACCCTGGCACAACCAGAGTGCCTGCTCCACGGAGGAGCACGGCGCTGGTGGAGATGCAGCACCCGCAGCGCTCCCCGTACTGAAGAGCATCTGACCCAAGGGCAGCCAGTGACTGGCAGGTGACTGCTGCTACTCTACAACACATGTTTGTACGAGATATATTAAGCATACCACTTCAGGTTCTCAAGCTCTGCTGCCAGAATTGCTTTCTATATCTACAGAGAAAGTATATTTTGACTGCCAAGATGTTCAAGACGTTCAGTAGATAAAGAACACTTTTCCCCTCCATCCACGTTAGCATTTTACATACAGAAGTTCTGGATTGAGGCTTCTTTTTAAAAGGGAATATCCAATGAATACTTACAAGGAAAAGAGAATGTTTGCTAAACTTGTTTTCAAATGTTTTTAATGAGATTACATAAACCGCTCATTTTCAGCAAGGCAAATATATCTGATGGTACACAGAATTTATAAACACTGAACATGATCAAGAAATCCCAAACTGAAAGAAACAGCCATTTCTTTGCAGATGAAGCCAAAAAAGTAAGTTTTAGGCATGTTTATAGTACCCTCTGATGGAAATACTAAGCATTACAACCCCTCCACAACATTTATTTCCTTAAGTGTAAAGATAGCAAGGATACATTTTGGTACCTTTTAGAACTTCATATGCAGCTGAAATAAAAATTGGTTTCAAAAAAGCTTAGAAATTTTGTACACAAATGCAAACACACACACAAAGACTTAAGCAATAGAGTAACCTCTTCCTTAGGTCTGGTTTCCTCAAGAAAACTAACAAAACACAATATGAGTTCTTTACAGCTAATCGGGGAGAAACCTTCCTAAAGAGACATAGTTTCATCCTTCTCATTTTATACCATACCTATCTTTAGTTCCATCTCATAAGGATTAGAAACAACGTGGTATTTTTAACATTCTATGTATTACATTACCTATCAGTATTCATTCCATTTGTTTGTTCAGGTGAATCATTAAATACCCCTCAGAAACACAGGGCAAAATTGCAGATTGCCAAGGGATTTGTATGACGACGTACACGAAAACTGTCAGAGAATTAGCTTTGACAATCAGCACTGCTCTTCAGGTTTAAAATACCAGAGCAATTTTGCCCTCATTTGTATTTTTTTCCTCCCTGACTCATAAAACACTTCAAGATTAACTTTCATAACTAATTAGCAGATCACTAATAAAGTGTTTTACGTAACAACTTTAGAAGGGCGAATATTTTTGATCTCTGTCTAAAACTCCATTTCAGTGTTTAGCAAAGTTTTGCTTACGAGAAAAAGTCAGTGGATTACTTTGACTCGATTGTTGTGGATAGACCCTATCCTACAAAGCATTCAAACTGTTGCCTAAATCTCTTTTTTCTCTGGGAAGATATCATAAACAGATGACTAAATACCGCTAAACCACTGACAGTTACGAGTAACAAAAATCTTTAAACATAGAGCTAATTGTTGTTGAATCAGGAACTTGTTATATTTATGGCAAAGAATAAATAACTTTTTTTAATCCAGTTAGAGACTAGTTAGATGAAGGAAATAATTTGCTTTGGATTTGAGCTCCTCTATCTTCCAAAAAGCACTGGTATAGTTATTACATTGGGAAATCTTCATCTATTTACCCCAAAGAGACTGAGGAAAAGCAAACCCCACACACTACAATTACATGCATGTATTTCAGCTTCATAGTGGGCAACTATCTGAATGGAAAGGATGACTTTTGTACCATCAGTTGTCAGCCTTTTGGGTGAGACTTCACAAAAAATGACAATAAGAGCTTTTTTGTTGTTTTGGCAACAGCTCCATAGTCCTGGTCAGGACGGCCTCCTACTCTTGCCTGAAAATATAATGAAGAAAATCTCCATCAGGGTTTTCTTAAGGTGTTTGCTGCATTACTGATGCGATCTGATAGCTCACCACTGCTTAGTACAATAATTTAGCTGATGTTTCAGTAAGAAGACACACCAAAGTGGCTATTTTTAAATTGCCACGTGTTGGTTTTCTGCTCTTAGTGAGTAGACTCAGCTCCTCTGGGAGCCTGACAAGCACCAGGAACGGCACAAGGGAAGAAGTGGAAGTCAGTGCTTCAGGTGTAGGGGAGAGGGCAGTACCCAGGGACTAGAACAGTAAAGAGCTGGTAGATCAGCCAAAACACATTGGTAAGTCCATCCTAACAGAGAATTTCCCATCAGCATATATTGACCTCCATGCTTATATTGCACAGATTATACCGCAAGATCTATGAGAGGAAAGATCAATCGGAATATACACCCTGCATCCTCACCTAATCCATTTGTAGGGCAGCAGAAAAAGGGAAAGACACTGAAGATTTACTTGATATTATTAAGCACAGTTCCATGAAAAATACCATGACAGAAAATAAAGGAGTAGGTAAGCCATACAGTTCTTTAGGAACTGGTCAGCAAAACTGCATTACCAGGAACAGCTGTATTAGAATTAATGAAAACTGAGCATGCAGAAATCCTAGGAGCTCTGTAGTTCCTAGAAAAGGTAGAACTGTGACTTTATGCAGTCAAGCTCAAGTCATTTAATCTTGGTTATGAGTTCATCACCATAGCATGTACATGTCTAGAAAGCTAAATGAAGGAGATACACTGTCTGTGGAAGGGCTTGTAGAGATCTTAGCAGAGCCAACCTACTGACAACTACCAGTACCAATATTTGGAAAAACTCATCATTTTCAGTTCTATGATAGGCATGTAAAAAAAGGTGTCACCATATAGAAATGCCACCTAGATTAGAGAACAGACCTGTTGCTTCTCTTCTCTATTTCACATAGGAACATGTGTGAAAGCCACAATGATCAGCTCCATTACTCCTGTACAGACACATCACAGGCCTGAAGAATGCAAAGGTATTATAAACTTGGAACAAAGGAACTATTTTCCCCATTTTCCAGACAGGGGAATAAAGGAGGCAGTTTGAACGATTGGTTCAGGGTTGAAAAAGATACCTGTGGCAAAGTTAGGAACTTGATCATAAATTCATGAGAATCGTTATAAATTAATCTTATGTTACACTTTATTACAAACATGGTGTACAGGCAAGTCTTTTTATAACAGGAAATTCCTTTCATGTTGCAGTTCTACCCAGAATCAGAAGAAAGGAGCTCGACAGGATTAGATCAGTCTATTGAGAAGTCCACCAGTAAAAACATCCTCTCTTCATTCCACAGATTGCTAGAGAACCATTTCATTGCCACGTGCTGAAACTGCAATCTAAATAATGGAAAAAGGCACAAGTAGTTCTAAGAGTGTTTGTTAAAACCCCCTATTCACAGGCCCTTACAAGTGGAGAATTTAGTTTGATGAAATTAACAGGTATGCTGCTTCTAAAAGAAGTGCTGGTTTTTTAATATATCCCTTGAAATTTTAATTTAATATACAGTGCATAAAATAAAAATGTATATAAACCATTATGGTGTATTCCCCCATCTCCTGGTGTTGGTAAGCTGCTACAACTGGCATCCTCCAATAGCTACCATAATGCCAGTTAAATGGAGAAATAATCATGTAAAACTTCAACTTTTACAACTCAGAAGTCAAAAGAGTATTACTTATTTACCCGAGGAAAACTGACCCAGCTGACTACCCAATGTAGCTATCCAACTAAGAAGTTACATTTTTTATCTGACTACCCAGCTAACTTAGCTATCCAACTAAGAAGTTACATTTTTTATCTCCTAAGAGCTGAGAAAATCCTAAATCAAGGCTTTCAGACAAATCATCTACCTCGTGGAATGAAACACAGCGACAGCCACTTGTTACATGCAAGGGGAAAATTCTTTCAAAGGACCTAATTTCAAAACACAGATGTCTAGAATTTGGAAGTGATGTCAACCTCCAGTACAGGTCCCTTCTTTTTGTAGTCCACATATGAAAATCTAGGATAAACTGTAGCAAGTAGTTACCTAAAACACATGTGCAAGCCAAAAGAAGTCTTTGAAAATTAAATGAGGCAGTGTTGCAGTCAGTGAAAAGGGAAGGGGAAGGAAATGATTACTTATGGCTAATAGAAACAAAAAAATCATTGAAATAATAGGTGTGAAATTGGATCATAAAAAATTGTCAGGATGTTGACATTGGTCAAAACACACAGTAAAAAGAGGAATGGGGCTTTCGTGGGTTTGTAAGTGACTAGAAAAAATAAATACTACGGTGAGAACTGGAGTAGAAGGAAATCTGGCAGATCGAGCCCGTGTGTGTTTACACAGAAAACAAGACTACCTAGCAAATAAAAATACCAGATGTCACATTCTGACTGAAATACAAAGGGAGCATCCTAGTCTCTCCCTTGAAATATGGTTTATGAGCAAGTGAAGGAAATACTGTAAAATAAAGATTGAAGGTTTGAAACAAAATGAAATTTTCAAAGTATGAAAAAAATAAAGAAAATATACTTTTTATTTTTATATTCTTCAGCCATCAATCTGTGTTTCTAATAAGAATAATAGTGGGGTGATTTCTTGCAGTGGTACATTTGGATTCTTCAGATATACAAAGTGTGTTTGAGAAGAAGATGGCAGAAGTTGGGTCCCCAAATCACAGAAGAATATTATTGAAATCAGCTCTGCAGCAACATTCAGCCTTACAGACAGCACATGAAATTAGTATCATATTTGGATTGCAAAGTTCTGGGGGTACCTGGATATAGGATTCTATGGATGCTGACACCATGATAAAATCCATCTGCTGGAGGTAATGTTACAAATTCTTTCTTAGATTAGGTTTGTGAAATATTTCTTCATGGTCTGTAAAAAACCTAATGGATGAAAACCTATTGTTGGTGGACTTCAATTTCTTATTCAGGTTCAGGATCCTCACAAGAAAGTAGTTAGCAGTTTAAACTTTCCCAAGGCAAATTTTAAAGGTGATATTGCAAAAGGTGTTGTTTTACACCTGGCTTTCCTGACTTTGCAGAACAGAACTATCTCCAGTGCATCCCTGCCCTTTGCTTTAGGGGATAAACCGCATCTCTCCTTTAGGAAGGGATCAGTGTAAGGCAAGGAAAGCAAAATTTGTAGGCTCCATCCAAAAAAAAGAAACTGAACAAGACCAGAACACAACGGAATGCACGGACAGGTCACCATCAGTAGTTTTAAATTGCCAGCATCTTTCCTGGCTCACTTTTGCCCTGAGCTAACTGGTGCTCTGCAGGGCAAGGCAGGGGCACAAGTCAGGAGAAAGAGATCACAGGCATTGTGATTCAAGGAGATTCATCAGCAGACAGATTATTCTGGCTCATTAATGATTTCTGGCCACAGTTTTTAGATTGACTTTTGTTTCTGCCTTTGATCTGATATGTGTAAATAGTGATATTAACAGTAATCAGAAACCTATGCTGCTGGTGGAAAGAACTAAATTGGCTCCATCCTGAACTCGCTTCTAGGGCTCAAATATAGAATGGCCTAAGCATTTAAAGAAGAAAATAGAGAGACACCAAAAGTGCAGAGTTCCATGTAGCTACTTGCACTATTTGTGTTCTGGCATGTGGAGAGCCAGTCAGATTTTGGACTTTTTTTCTTTCCAACACTAGAAATGGGATCAAATGTCTCACTGACCTCCTGAAATGTGTGTGAAATGCATCTCCGACAAACTGTTTATGTCACATACACTAAGATACTCAGTTTGGAGCTAGGCTGCTAGCAGGGAACCTGAGTGAAGTTTCTCATACAACAGCAAATGGAATAGAACCCGCTGGAGAACCTGAACAGATTAACAAAACAACAAAGAAAGGGGGCTCAGAAACTGGAGTAACGTGTATTCCAGTAAGAATCAGCTAAGAATACTTCTCTCTTTCATATACTTAATACCTTTGATGTTCTTCAAAATGTTGGGAAAGCACATTAGATTAGCCTGCTGGGTATGTTTGTCTTGTATGACTGACACATAGGAAGCAACTAATCCAAGTCATATTGTTTTTCCTCCATGAGAGTGCTGATAAAACTCTCCATTAGGATTGCAAGCCCCTCCAGGCTCTGTCAGTCTCATTGTTATTTAATCCTAAACGAAGTATGTCTTATCAATTCATTCCATGCCATGACCCTGGTCAAGGTTAGATGAGGGTCTAGCTATAAAAGAGCAGGAGGAAGCAAAAAGCATTATTTTTCCTTGACAGACTAAGAAAGCAGTGATGTGCATGCAGGGAAAAATTCTTCCCTGCAAATACACTTCACCAAGTACGTTCTATTTTCTCACTAAGAGAATATTTTCCTTCTTTAATAATATTTTTAAATGCTGGGACATCATAGTGGGCATTTTCTTTCCTGTACTTTTTAAAGATGAGATTAAAGCAAAGACTTAATTTTTTTTTTTTTTTTTTTTTTAAGTAAAACCTGTTTATGGGGAAATCTATTTAAATTAATGCCACTCTTTTTTTAAAATGTCTTTTAGAGTCAGAGAGTAAAGTGAGTCACATGGCAAAATTATCCTGCATGCTATTATCAGTGGAGATGAGACAGCCCTCCTACTGCTTTTTGATGCATCTGCCTAGAAAAGGGGGGGGGGGCGTGGAAAAAGAGAAGAAAAAAAAAAGAAATCTTTACTCTGGCAAACTGATCAGATCACAATAGTTTGTTAAAAAACAAGATAAAAAAGATAAAGATAAAAAGATAAACTAGATAAAAATTAGTTCTTGGGAAGAGTGTAAGAGTTGTGCAGCCCCACTATATGCTTTCCCCTATGGCAATGAAAGTCTAAGGAAATCTTCTCTATTCATAGATTGGGCTTCCTGATTAATCAGCTATTGGGTGCAAAAAAACCCCATCCACTATAACCTGTAAGCTAGTACACCACCCATGAAGTATAATAAGGCAAATAAACTGCTAAACTGTTGCAATTTTTAAGAATACTGACACTTTCTGCTGCAGGGAAAAGCTACAACACATATTATTTTGTAGATTTCTGAGCTAAATTGCCACTTGAAAGCTGTGGGATTATGATCAAAGGTGTCAGCAGTATTTCACCAGGGGTATGCACCCAGGTTGTGTTCAACTACCTTGTGCAACCAAACAGAACACACAGTAACAGTTGTTTCATTCAAATGATCTTCAGCATCTTCTCGACTAGAATCAAGGGTGTTGGTTTTCAAGCTGCATCTTCATTTAGGATTAGGTTATGCTGTCCTTGTTAACAGGGAGGAAGGATTGATAGGTGGACTTCAGTATTCTTTATACTTAATATAAGCTTCAATTTGTTGGTTGGATGCTGGCCAATAGTTTAATTTATTCCATGCTCCTAAGTGACAAAGCTCTGTCAACAAGCAAAATGAAGATTGCTACAAGAGAGAGGTCACGCTAGGAAATTTATCTAAAGTTATTATTTTGCCAAAGTAGTTGTTCAGTTTGAACAACTACACAGTTTAGAATCATTATCTGATCTGTCCCAGCAGTGTCTTAGTGCCATGGACAAGTGGGAAATGATAGCAGAATCAGAGCCCTGTGAATCAACCAGCCTTCTGAGTATAGCAAAGCTGGCTACAGTCGGATATTTGAATATCAAGTACTTCATAAAATGAACTGCTCTGGGAAGGGAAAAAAAAAAGTTTTGAAGAAAAACAAATCTAAAAGCACCAGGGCTCACAGTAACTGATTCATTAGATCCTTGCGCTTCCAAAAGATCAACTGTCAGGGTCAAAGACCCCTACTTGCATTGGGCCTGTGGCTAACAGAGGGAGGACCACCACTTACTTTGTGCAGAGACTGGGTTAAATTGTTAACTCCTTGTCCTCTGTTACCCTTTCTTCTTCATTCTTCTTTATCAATCCAGCCATATTTTGCCTCCAGACTCACTCCTGATCACCTGCTTTGCCAAGAGGGCAGGGAAGATCTCAGTAATCATATTTCAGTGGTAGATCCCTATCTCTGCACTCCAACACTATGTCCTTTGTGAATTAATTTTGACAGCCCAGCTGTCCAATGGAGTTTTGGGCAGCTGAATAATAGCGAGCAGGGAAATATCTATGCCACGGAAGGAAGCAGTGGAGAGATGTGGACTCGGATGACCACATGGCACAAGACAGCATCGGGTAGGCTCAACCAGTTGGAGTCAGCAAAACCCACAAGCAGCACTCCCACAGAGCTCTGCTGGCAGGTTTTACTTACTCGAGTGCAATGAGTTCATGAAAAGTCAGCGTCAGGGAGCACACACTGGAGAAGGAGGTTCCTCTTTGACACTGTTGTCAAGGACTCTTCATGTACCATCTAGCTGCTTCCTAGGAGAGCTTACTGAGCTATCTATAAGGACACATGGCTGTACTGGGCAGGCTCAGGGTTCAGAAATCCTCTAAGCTCTGTGTTTGTTGTCATATTATAACACAGCATGAAAACTGAAACAAGAATTGGCACTGTAGCAGTTGAATGCATATAAATACTTTACCTGTATGTTTATTGATTGCAGGCCATTCCTCCATGCATGAAATAGAAATGGTCAGTTTAAGGGAGGCCCAGAACTGGCAGAGCCAGAAGGCTTGCAGGATGGGGAGGAAGTGGAATCATCACTATTGAGACCCAGTAACAGGTCTTGCCTTCCTGCTGCTTATCCATCAGCAGCTTTCTCAGCCCCTCATTTTCTCAAACACTTGAAAAGAGGTAAAACATTAAAATAAAAATCAAAAATAAAGGAAAAAAAATTAAACGTCTCAGTAATGAAAAGCTAGTTTTCAATCAAAAAGTGGGTTTGATGTTGTGCAGTATCACAGGGCACTGAAACTATTGAAACAATTGGTTTTTATAAAAGAAAAATGTAAATTGTTCTAACCAAGCTCTTGAGACAGACAAAAGCCGTGAGAAAGCAGTCCAGTCATGTCTGTGCTTTATGGAAGACAGCAGTAAGAGCAAATCTGCTACTAGCTTTGGTTTGGTTTGATTATTTGTTACTGGAAAACAAGAAAATCTCTTTCCCCTCTCTTTTGTTTATAAAATATTTAGTACTTTTTCACAACATTTCATTCATAATATTCTCTTTCAGAATGCTCCCCTACAGACAGCGACATAAAAATATTTTCCAAGCGTAATTAAATTGCTCTGACAAGAATGGTTTTGAAGAAAAAGAAAAAAAAACCTCAAAGGATCAGAGGGTCATAGTAATATTCTGTTTTCCAGCTACTTATATCATCAAAATTCAGGTATTGTTTTTCCCATGAAAGCACCTGGACCCATGGTATTGTTAGAAATGATACTGGTATTTTAGCATTCAGTCAGTCTGTTCAAAGGGCAAAGAACAGACAGATTTGTGACATGGTACCCACAAAGCAAAGGGAACCCTCCTTTTCAAACACCTCCCTTCATCTTTCAGTCACTCAGGAATACCACTAGAACAAGTGAAATATATTTATTACCCACTTTGTGTTACAAAAGGATGTATGGGTAACGTATACGTTAACTTTTTGATAATAAACCCCAAGCTAATATTCTCTCTCTCTTCATCTCACGTTATTAAAAATTTAATAAGCTGGTAAAACATTTTCTCTCATCTCAGCTAAAGGCAAATGTAAAAAAACCCAAAAATAATTCCTATACAAGTTTAGGTTTTTGTCTCTTTTTGAGGTGATTTTTTACAAGTAGCATCAACATGTTCTTAAGGAAAAAAAAGAGGTATTTTCTGTTTTCAGAATCTTGGCTCAATTCTGGAAGGAAGAGTAATTTGAGAGAAATATTTTAGCACTGATAAAAAAAAAGTCTGAAAGTTGCAATATTCCAACATGAAGATGCAAAATGCAGGAATTGCATGTGAATCTCAAGCCTTTTATGTGGATTGATGCAGCTCAGCTGGGCACAGGTGTTAGGAAGTGCATTTCCATTGAGTTATTTTAGAGTAACAAGGCTCTGCTCTGGGTTTACAGCATCACTCAAGTTGCCCCAAGCAAGCAGTAATTAGAATTTTCTTCATTTCTTTCATTCATTTTCTTTAATTTCTTTCATTTTTCCATCTTCTTTTTTTTTTCCCCTTGTTCTTTACCTGCCATCATATGTTTTTCATCTCTGCTTCCATTAATAATTGACTGAGGTGAAATCAACAGCACATAGTGTTTTAAAAGTTTAGAATGACAAGAATCAGTGAAACTGACTGTTAATTACAAGCGTATTTTGATGAATCGGCGCTTTCTAACCAAAAAGAATCTAATTAAACACATGAAATTGCTATTTTGCCCTGTTCTAAAGTAGAACAAAAAAGGGAATTACGAGCTACAGTTGCTACCTGGTATTTCTGCCATGCTGCTGTGGTAGCTTTCCATGCTTCTTAAGGTAGAAGGACCCACAAGCAACAAGGGGCAAAGTGGGAATGAGACAGTGCAGCCAGTGAGAGCAGAAGGAATTTGCAAACCAGTGGTATGTTCATTATTTATGTGTTTTAAAATGTTCACCTAAGCTTCCAAGTCATTTAAATGGGCCGGGGAAGAGCTCTGCACAACAAAGAGTAAAACATCTAAATAATCTAAAATGATAAAATACACGAGAGAGGAGTAACTGTAGGGGGGGCTAATTGAGGTCATCGAAATAGAATTTATTAATCTTATGTTGTCAATTAGCAGCAAGTGTGGGCTTCTCCAAAGGGAAGGTGATCCAGAAGCCAAAGGTGATGGCCAGTCAGGCAGGGGTAGTGTCCCACAAGGCCCAAACAAGATCAGCAGGTCTGATGATAACCAGCGTCATTAACCAGTAAGGTGATCTCCAGATAAGTCCTTAGGGGTGAGGTGGGCCTGCAGTCACGGCAAGGCAAGTCTGCAAGGCACGGTCAGGATCAGCAAGGCACAGGGCCGGGTGTAGGCAATGCTACAGCATAGCTCAGGCAAGGACCAAGCCTGAGCATAAGTGCAGCTCCTGAGCCAAGGGTGGGTGCTGCATAGCTGAGGATCTTCTTACAGATCAGCCTGATCCAAGACTACACAGAAGCACCGTATCTGAGGAAGCCCTGAAGACTGTTGGCTAAACTGCTAGGAGAGGGACTGCCAGTGCCCTCAGGGCCACGGGACAATTCCCAGAACTCCTGCTGCTGGGTGTCATACTCCAACAGACATCACAATCCAGAGACCCACTTGATCCCTAAGGTGCTATTTGGAGGCAAATGTGCCAAAGAGTGACTCTCCAGGGGCTCCCGCACCACAAGCTGATAGTCTTTGAAGTGCTCTCCTGACTTCTCCAGCATTAGACCTGCAAAGAGGTGTAATGACCTAATTAGACCTGTCAGAGGCAAAGGTTGGTGAAAGTGTCCTACTGAAACATGCCAAAACTACGAGGACATTACTCTGCTACACAGACTCTTACTAAATTCCAGCATTTCGAAATTTCAGTTTCAATTTCTGAATGTGTATCTCTAAATTCTTCCTGAAGGAATGTTAAGAAAAGTTTATCTGTTGGTTTATCAGACCTCTGCAAAGTGATGTGCAACACTGAATCAGCAGAGAGAGAGAAGAAAGGGCAAGTCACAGGTGGACAGAGATGGGATAATTCCTGTCAGTATGTTCACATCTGAAAAATTATTCTCTAATTTCAATTTGCACCTGTAGATTTATTTTAATTAAGAAATAAATAAATTACAGGTGCATAAAGACTTTAGTTAGCGACTGGTATAACTGGTATAACTGGACATGCCTATTGCTCGGTGAGAAGATAAAATCAACATCCACAGTCCTAGCTGGAAACAACCTGAGCGTAGCCAGAGTTCCACTGTTCGATCAGGAGCATCCAAGGAGGGTTGGCACATGGCCCTCAACACCCTTACCATCAACATATGTTTCTATTATAAGGAATGTCAAATTCATTTAGAATAAAAATTACATCTTTCAAAATGGAATGGCCAGCTGAACACCTTCTTACAAATGGCCTTTGGGATAGATTTGGGCCATTTTGGTGTCACTGGTGAAATATCTGCATATGGTAATTCCACTGAGTGGTCTCTCCTGTGTCTGTGTCTGCAGTTATCCTCTTTCCTTCCTTCCTGATGACCAGAACTGGAAAAGGAAATATCTACGCCTGGGAACAGCACTGAGCTTAGGAAGCTCTGATACTTTCATCTCACAACAGGAGACACAATAATACAGATTTTTTTCGTGTCATTGCACAGCGTGGAGGAGGCCAAACCAGAAATTCATCAACAGGCAAACGCTGGTGTCTTTTTTGAGGGTCAGTCTCTAAACACTAGTGAAGCTCTCCAAAATTATTCCTTTGATTTTTCTGCTCATCTTCGCCGTGCTCCTTATCCAAATAAATCAAAACATTTAAAAGCTTGTTACCAGAGTAGTTTCACAGACTGCAACAGTCCTGCCTAATGCTTAAGCTGAGCGTGTGCCTAAGTGTTATTCTGATTTGGATCACGAGACTCTCGCCAGGGCAGATGAGCTGTTTTTCTGTAAAGCCAACCCGCTGTGTCAGTAGAAGTCAAAAATCAGGCAACACCAAGCCTCTGTCAAGAAGCTAGAGGCAATATGCTAATAAAATACTGCAGGATGGAGCACCAGGAGGAAGCTGTTCGCATCTAAAAGCCTTTGAGTCTGGTCCACCATTTCCACACAGAACATAGACCAGAAGTAACCTGCCAAAGTCACAGATTTCTATCAATTATCCACCTGACCCTTAAGACATCTCTTCCTGTTTCTGTTTTTGCACACAAAGTTTTGTTGTGCATCTAGTTATGGCAGGAAAAAAAAAAAAACCAAACAAAAAGCATTATGACATTTAAAGTTAAGCCATCTAGATATTGCTCTGCAAAAGTGCTTCGGAGAATTTCCATCCCCTCATTGACTTTTAGTGTCTGAATTAACTAAAAGCAAACATTATCCAATGAAATTGGTTTCCAAAAGCAATGAAGGAAAGTAATGAAAAAAGTCCAATCTCTTGTGTAGCTACATGAAAACAACAAACCAATAAACAAATGAAAACAACAAAACAATAAGCGAAGGAAAACAACAAAACAATAAACAAAGGAAAACAAAAAAACCCCCAACAGACGAAGGCACACGTGAAGTATTTCTACATATTTATAACTGCTGAGAAACCAGACCATCATTTTTTGGTGAATTATTGGATTTGTGCATCATGTTTGTTCAGGGAAACGCTGCTGTTTTCCTTGGCCTTGTTCTCCCCATCTTAGGATATTAATCAAGAGCTGTATTGGTAGAAAAATAAACAGCAAATGTGTAGAAATCCCCTATTGAGATTTTTGAGTGAGCAATGACTGAATTTTATTATTGGTTCCCACTAAATGTCCTCATATCAACAGGAAAGAGATGAATTTTTCCAAGTAAATGTCACTTTTTACTCCTGTTGCTCCAAAGACTAGAACTTGGAAGAATGAGTTGCAACTGAAATTTTAGAAATTAAAGAGGATTCTTTTCTGATATTCAGTTAGGAACTGAAAAAAATATTATGCAAGGCTCAGCTACACCATAGAATTCCCCCATTACTCACATAGTAATGAGTGATTATCCTTACACAGTATGGCACAGTTGTAAAGGCACTGAAGATCCATGAAGACTGGGGAGTCTTAATTCCTCCTATCAATAATGAGGACTATAAGAGACAATGTAAAATACAGAGATCACCTATTTTAGTAAGAGCTTTAACAATGGAATCAACAATTTCCCTTAAGAAGGATGAGATGATTTGACAGCACTGCTTTTAGGAATGAAGAACTTCAGCGTGGCTATGTAAAAAGACATCTTTGGTACACCATGATTTGAGAGACTTTACTGATGGTGCACAAAGTGAAAGCGAATCACAAGAATGTGGAATAGAATCCAGATCTTCATTGGATAGAGGTCTCAATCTAGTGCAAAATATCTGGTCCATACAAACACGTTTGCCTCTGGAGAAACAGACAAAACAAAAAAGCAACAACCGCAGCTTTCATGAAAAATTCCCCTGTGTTATGGTTTTATAATGCCCTCCACATTGACTGCAGCTGAACACGGTTTTCAGCTGTGCTGGAAACAGCAACAAGAGTGAAGTCCCTACTGGACTTCCAAGCAGTCTCCAAAACATCTTTCATGAGGTCATAGCTCTGCTTGGGGAACACAGCTTTTGTGCTACAGCACGTGTATGAGTAGAAAAATGGGATTTCCAGATATAGAATATAATTTTTTTTGTTTGAGATTTACCTGATTTCTTGCTTCCAGTGAGTTTTGGCTCCAGTTCTCTTTGATCTTGTAGAAAAAGCAGTTAATTAAAAGAACTCTAAGCACAAACAGGTTCAAAGTATTCTATCAGAAGTCAATGACTACAGCTTATGGCTGATCCTTAATCATCTGCATTCCCTGCTTAATGAAATAGGGCACAGTGTGAATTCCAAAATAGCTAAAGACTAATCTTTTACAGTTCTGGAAATGAATGTTTTCAATTATTGACCAAAGACATAACAATTTACATATTTCTGATTTTTTATTTTGATATATGTCTCAAAGGATTTTTCATCTAGATAAGTTATTCACAAATGAAAAACGAGTGCCACTCAGTCATACTCAGCTCTTTGAAAGAGAGTTTAGTCATGCACATTAGCATCTATCTATTCCTTGTCATTCACAGGCAGTAAAAACAAATCCATTTCTACTTAGAATTCAAGCCTGGAAAAGCCCTGCCTGTCCAGTCGCTGCACAGTTTCCAATCATTCCAACCATTGTGTGGAGTTAGGCTTGTCATCCCCAGCTCGCTCTTGATGGACACATGCTCACACTGGTCACTCACTGCTGAGATGCCTGCATAAAGAGTCTAATTTTCAATATCTAAGAAACAAAAAAAGGAGAGATACATGAAGCTGGAGGCTGTGGTTAGGAGTGACCTTTCCTGAAAATCAGCATTTAGAAGAGTCATCTTGTCCAAGATCCTTCTTCATCTTAAAAACTAGGAAAATGCTTCAGTTTTGGATTGAGCTCCTGAAAGAAACTCACATGCGCTTGTCTTTAAAAGGCTTCCAAGGGATTGACCCAGTGGGCCAAGAAGGGAAAGAAGAATTTTAGGATAAAGAATAAAATATTTTAATGTGTCTTCAGTAAGACACCTAACCCTTGAAAGGTAAAACCCACTAGTCTTGTACCATTTCTACCCCAAAGGTCAACTACACGCAGGACGCTAACGGTGTAATCAGCACGTCCTGGCATTTTAAAGAAGTAGCAGAAAACGTAGCAGAAAAAGGCCTCATTGTTATACTCTTCGTAATGAAATCACGGCAAGGCATTAGTCCAAAATGATTACAACTAAGCTTTGCTGAACCACTATAGGTACAGGGTGCAGCGTGTGGAAAGAGATTAAAGCCTTGTGCAATCACCGCCTAGAGACCGCATGTCATCTCACATCAATTGGCATGATGAATCTTTTCCATAATGTGAATCACAGTCTAATTGTGAGTTTGATTGCATCTACTGTTGTTCTGATCACATAACCTCAGCACAGAGGCGAACGGGCAACCGAGCTATTGTAGAGAGCTAAAGGAAGAAAGAAAAGCTGTTGTAGCATGAAATGAAAGTGATATCTCACAGGATATAGATTACTAAAGTTGCTGAGTGATTTAACAGCTACATGGAATATATATGTTGACATCATCAAAAAAAGGCAATGCTTTGCATCCAAAAGCATTTTAATGTTAGTCTGTGGGTGACAGTCTGCGTAGAGCAGGTGCAAATTCCTTATGGTTAATACTGATTAGCTGAACTCCATAGACCTTACAGCACGGGAAAAGAAATGGCTGGGTTTATCTAGCTCACTGTGATTAAGGATTTGAGTAAATCCTTCCTTATATTTACAGGGAACCTCAAAATCTTTCCAACCAAGATATGGGAGCGACAGGAGAGTCGGCAAGACATTGCAGGGGAGCAGTCAATGAATCTACACAAGGTGGGCAAGAGGCACGCCCCGAAGACATGTGACCATGAACCTGCCTTTTCATGACAGGAAGGTATTAAAATCAACTCACAAAGGGGACACGTTGCTGATGTTATATTATAATGTCCAAGGAGGAATTCTATGTCCTACAAGAGCATGAATGGCAGCAAATTTGGCTGTTGCTCTCTTTAAATACATTACACATTTAAGGCAACAGAACTCTTGTTTGTGATTTTTTTTTCTCTTGGGGTTTTTCTACAAGGCATCCCACTTTTTCTCTTAAAGTCATTACAGTTAGAGAGCAGGGAGTCATTTCAAGCTAGGATTATGTGTAAATGGTTGGTTATACGTTTATGTTGCTTCAGTTTGATTTTAGACAAAGGTGTAAAGCATTGGAGATGCTTCTAGAACAAACGGATATCAACAGAATTAAATACCAGTCAAGAGCTGGCACATCAGCTGACATAAATCCTACCTGCAGTGATGGAACTGTGCTATCTTCCCTCTGCTAGACAACTGTTCCAAGGATCCTGGAAATAAGTTAGCACTCAGTGCCAAAGTTTGTTATGGGAATACATTTTTCTCTGAGAAATTTGATAGTTTAGTTTTATGAGCTTTAAATGTTTATGAGGCCAATAAATGTATTTGCACTAATTTTACATTTTTGTAAAGAAGAAAGCCTGATCTAGGATTTTTCTGCTAGGTACTCTGCAAGGCATCTTTCTAGCCTAGATTTGAGTGGGTTTTGATGTGCTGGCAGTCGATGATACGATTCCGTCCTTAGCATTTTCTGACCCACTACAGGGTATAATTTAGTGTAATTAAATGGTATAAATCTGAGTATGGAATTACCATTGCTCCTTGGGGATATGGAGTCGATTTATTAACAGGAAATTAAAACTAGTGCATCTCATCTGTCACTACAGTGCACAGTGATGTTTACTTGGGAACTGTTTAGCAAGAGAAAGCATGCAACTATATTTCACTCTTTAGAATCCAAATATTTAGCAGGCAGAATGCACAAACTCTTGCAGGTAATTAGTTTTTCCTGAGGTACTTCAACAGAAGTCAGAAAGAAAGCCGATGACAATGGGGTCCTCCTCAGTTATCCTACTTTCAGGACTTCTTAAAACCCAGGAAGATACATATAGAAAAAAATAAATACTTTTTTTTTTTTTTTTTTTTTTTTTTTAAATAACAGGTTTTGGTGAATAGAAAAAGCAGAATTTGGTTGTCT
>JANHGN010015698.1:0-21175 GCA_024605025.1 Megaceryle maxima
AGGCATAGGAAGTTTCACATAAACATAAGGAGACATTTTTTCACTGTGAGGGTGACAGACACTGGAACAGGCTGCCCGGGCGCGTTTGTGGAGTCTCCCCCTCTGGAGATATTCAAAACCCGCCTGGACGCGTTCCTGTGTGATCTGGTCTAGGTGATCCTGCTCTGGCAGGGGCATTGGACGAGATGATCTTTCGAGGTCCCTTCCAGCCCTTGACATACAGTGATTCTGTGATTCTGTGAATCAAAACCATTGCTAGCACATAATGGTCATTTGGAGGTTTCTAGTAGTGCTTTGAGGTCAGAAGTAACACATCTTTCCTTCCCTATGTCTCCAGCAGTCAGAAATAGCTTCTTATTTTTCTGAAATCTTATCCCTCCCCTAAGATCACTAGATCACTGTCACCAGTACAGACTGGCACATGTGAGCAGCAGCCTTCACAATAAGAGTAAATTTAGGAGATGTTATCACTCACAGCTCTCCATCCCTATATATATATATATATGGAACCTGTTTTGTGTTCAAGCAAGGAGGTGGTGTTTTTACTGCTTTTTAATTATTGGTGATGAGAATGAAGAGAAGTGTCCTTTGCATCTGGATGATCAGCCAGAGGAATGAGTCTTGGACTTGTGAACACATGAAAGAGTAAGAGCTTCCACAGCAATTTTAGGAGTAACTTTCCAATTTTTGTCAAGTGGATCTCAACTTTTTCCAAGTTGCTTGCTTCAACTCAGGATCAGTCTCAGCTGTTCTCCAAACTTGCCTGGAGGTCTCATATTCAAGCCTTCAGTGCCTACCTTCTAGACCTCACAGACACTGGTTATAAATGAATTTTGTGTGGACTTCATGTAAATTGCTAGATCTTTTAACATGGGTTTAAGTCCAGTCAAGTAGCAAGAAGACACAACAGTTGTCAAGGTATAATTCAAACCTTCAAATGATTAGCTCAATAAAACAAAATAATCTGAGCTTTCCATAGCAGTGTCACAGCAGTCAAAACCAACACAACCAATAGTTTTTGGTTTTTTCTTGGCATGTTACCTAGTGAGCTGCAAGATCTTTTCTGACCAGCTACAGAGAAATATAATCCATCTTTGTAAAAAGTTAATGGCACATGTCTTTGTCAGCCTAATAGACAGTCTCCACGAAACTCTTTGCAGCACTATTTAATGGTGATTGGCCTGCAGTTATTAATATGTTTTATGTTTTCAGCACCCTTTATCTAGGGGATTAGCACCCTTTAATGCTGTTAGGAATCATGACTGTGATCAGCATGCATTGAATAAATGTGCTAACAGTGTCCTTAGGGTCCTTTAGCACAGACTAAGATGTCTCTGTCATGAATTTTTAACCATTTCTCCCATAATTTGCTGTAATTGTAGATTTAATTCCTGAACTCTCAAGTACATTGCCACTTGAAAACAAGTTTAGGCCTTGAAATGTTATTGCTTTCTAATTTTAATTGTATTTCATAAATTTCTTTATCTGATACTGATGAGACCACTTTCAGAGGTCTCTGGCATTTACTGTATACCTTCTCAATTGTTTTTTCTTTTAATCTCAATAAGTAGAAGTCACATTTTTAATTTTTTTTCCAACTCTTTTCAGAACAACCTCTTGAAGGAAATCGGATCAGATGTCAGTAGTTGTATTTATGATTAAAGGCTTAGTTGCTTGACATCGAAACACTTGTATACCAACAACATTTCAGTGTCTTTTTGTGTGATCTTCTTATAAAATTATAGTTGAGTCTTTCAAAAACATTTATCTTAATGATCTTCTATGGTTTGTGGTATTGGGAAATCCACAATCTCAATTGGATGAGCTGAATTATTGATGGGGAGTATCACTAAGGGAACTGTGGTACTGATAATATTTAGTAGACAGTTGGACTTGATTGTCTCAAAGGACTTTTCCAACCTTAATGATTCTATGATTTCTATGAACTTTCGGTCTCCTTGGTGGGGATGCAGCAGTAATACAATTCGAGAAGGTATTTTCTACAGCAGCGGAGGCAAGTATTTCTGCACAAAGAGCCTCACTTCTTAAAATGAATGCTCATATGTTTAATGAAACTAGATCTTGGTTTATATCCAAGTAATTTACCTGATCCTTTAGCTGAAAGGATCTCCATCCCTATCAAAGGTTTAGATACCTATTTAAGAAGGTATTGGGGAACATTCTCAATTTTAACTTTAGAAGGATATTTAAAGAGAAACAGTCTTATTTGAAGACTGAAAAATGTTTATTTGTCTCAGTGGCCCAGCAGTCTCTGTTCCAATGTGACGGCTGATGACACTGGCAAAGCCTTCTTTCTTGGAGTATGTGCAGATGTTTTTTGAACCAATGATGTTCTTCTGAAAGATTATTTTGATTCAGAATTGTTTGCTCAATTCCAAACAGCTGCTAAGGCCATTACCAGGGAAAGGGTTATTCTTCATCTACTGCAAGATTTGATACAGCTCCCAGACATAACCAGATTTAATTAAAGTATATGTTCTTCACATATGCTCACAAATTAAAAATGACATATTAATGTGGTGCTTTGCCCTGTGTTATCTGTGTCTAAGATGAACCTTAGGCACTTCTTTGCTGGGCACTATACAAATCGGTGTTTGTATGACTGTCCTTACCCCAGAAAACTTGCATAAAAAGAAGTGGAATATATTGCAAAATAATAATCAAGAACAGTGTTTTAAAACTACTTTTTTCTGTAGTAAAATATTAGAATTGTAATGCAGCAATGGAATTACCATGTTGAATTTGTTTCCTTCTTCTCTAGACATTTTCAGAGCTGGATTTAGAGGACATCAAGGTGACTGTGGGTATTTACTGAGCTCTTCCCACTCTTAAGGGCAGCGTGGGAGCAAACATAACAACTGCTGGGAATTTGGAAGAGCAGGTCTGCAAGAGGGCAACCAACCCTTAGAAGCCAATCCCACCTATGACTCATCATCTGTGACTCATTGGAGGCTTTGGTTTCTTTTATTAAGGCTTTTCAAAGTCTCTACATCCTAGGAAACTTATAGGCAATACACAGGTATAATTAAGGCAGAGCAGTCCAGAGGCTTGCAGGTTATTACAGGAAATAACACCATTAATTCTTCTAAGTGCCTGTATACAGAAATAGCAAAAGAAGATGAATAACTTCAAGAGCTGCACAACCCCAGGTATAATGGCATCGTGTCACCTCAAAAAAGCGCTGCTATCCTAGCACCAAACTTCCTTCCACACCAGTGGAGACTGTTTTCTGGTGACTGTACAATGCTTCTTGTTGGCATCACTATTCATAAGCCAGATCTGAAAGTGCAGACTCAAGAAAGCTCACAGACTTGACCAATGGCTGGTTTGTTGGGGTTTTTTTTTCAGTTTATTTCCTACAAAATCACTTTTGAAAGTCTGCACAATACTTTTTTATAGTACATCTGATTTCAAAAGCTTTATGCAGTAATTCCAGATTTCTGTTTGTTCAGCATATAGAACAAGATCTGTTTCATTAGAAAGTAACAGCTTCTCCTTTGTCCCTGTACACACACATCTCTCCTCAGAAAAATTCAACAGTTCCTTCACAATTCAGTCCAGTTGTGGAAAATTAAATGTGCAAAAAGCACTCTGACAAGCAACCTGCACTTTTTAGTCGATGTGTAAAACTTGCCAGTTTTTACAGCTTCCTACAGCCTGCTATCTCCAGCACCTTTTCCTAGTTGCAGCTCTCTGTTTTCCCTCACAAAAGGCTATCTCCAGTGTTTTGAGATAAACACTGCAGGCTCTACAGACCATGCAGTCAGGGAAAGGTCAGCCCATGTCCCTCACCTGATTTGACTATTTGGTCTTTGAAGGCTGAGTCTGGTCCCTGAAGCACTTCCATTAATCTTCATACAGAAATAGAGGAGGTTTTGCATGTTCTTTTATTGTATTTTAACCCCATCTGGTAACTAAGCCCCACGTGGCCAATTGCTTACTCCTCCCTTGTGTGATGGGGGACAGAATCGAAAGCATAAAAATGAGAAAACTTTTGCGTTGGGATAAAGACAGTTTAATAGATACAGCAAAAGCTGCGTGCACAACCAAAAGAAAAGAAGGAATTATTTCAGCATTTCCTATTGGCAGATGGGTGTTTGGGCCACCTCTAGGAAAGCAGGGCTCTGTCATTCTTCCAGCAGCTTTAAATGATCATGACTTGATAAGGTCTGGAATATCCCTTTGGTCAGTTGGGGTTGGCTCTCCTGGCTGTGTCACCTCTCAGCTCCTTGTGCAGCCCCAGCTTGCTCTCTGTGGAGGAGGGGTGAGGAGCAGAAAAGACCCTGACTCTGTGTAAGCACTGCTCAGCAATGACTAAAATATACCTGTGTTATCAACATTGTTTCCAGCACAAATCCAAAACATAACCCCACATTAGCTACTAAGAAGAAAATTAACTCTACCCCAGCCAAAGCCAGCACATCTTCGAAGTTGTGATCAATCATAGATGAAATATTGAATGAAAAGCCACATAGCGCGGGAGGAAGAAAGCCCTGTTACTGCTGGCTTGAAGCTGATACTGATCTTTGGATTATAAGAAGGTGTTGGGCACACCTGCTTGTGTCTGGATCTCCATATCCTTACTGGAGACATCCCATTACATAATTCAAGAGATACTCTCCTGCCTAGTGTCTGCACATGGGTGTTACTCTTCTAAAACTCTGCTTTTGGAAAAACCTGGTCAATCTCTTGAAGAAATGCTTTTCCTAGCAGCTGAACTTTCATCTCTTTTCATTTGTAGAGCAAGATGTTTCCTCTGCTAATGAGGGGCTTAAGAAGCCAAGCCTAGCAGTTGAGAAAGGGAATGACAAGTTGGTGTGCCTGGTAGTTTTGTTTATATGACTAATAATGGGGAACTATAAATTCCACCAACATTTCTTTTTCCAATAGGTGAGACTTCTTCATGTAGGATGTGAGAAAATTATCACATCAAGATGTTTTCCTCAGATTCCCAGAGTTATTCTTTACACTTACACTCCTGAAAGCTGATTAAATCAAACTTCTCCTTTATTCCTTGCTTGCTTTTGAATGGTAATTACTGTTAGATGAAGAATAAGTCTGGACTATGATGTAGCTTAGAAAAAGACACAGTGTGGGTTCTACCATCATAAAGAAAAAGAAATATAATGTATTCTTGGATGTAAGAGGAAATGCATTACTGCTGAGGAATTCTTGGGGAAGAAGAGGTGTCCCTGCCATTGGCAGGGGGGTTGAAACAAGATGATCTTTAAGGTCCCTTCCAACCCTGACAATTCTATGATTCTATGAAAGTTCCTAATTTTGTAAACTTGCAGTTTGTTATGAAAAACATTCAGTTATATGTCATTAATGAATAAAATGGATAGTTCCATTGCATCTTAAACTCAATTGAAATACCAAGCAAACAGGGCCTTAAAAATGTAACAATTTAAGTGTTTCAAGAATGTGGATTTTTTTATTAATGTGAAACCAAATTGCTGCCTAGATTAAAAGAAAAAACACTTCTCTTACAGCTTCTTCATGGCCAACCAAATTTTCTTGAGAATCCCTATGTTTATCTGTGATATTACTGCAGTCTGATTACTTTAAAGACAGTCACCTAATACATATTTTGACTAGGAGAGGGAATTGCTGTCCCAATGTTACCAATTCATTTTACACTTCCTTTATTCTATTATTCTTTCAAGAAAAACTGAAGGAGAAATGCACAATGGGATTGATAAACTGATTTTCTTGGAATTAAGTATCTGCTTGGATTTTAATCAGATGATGGGATATCACATGTCTTTGGAAAACATAGGTGTTTCTAGGACTGAGGGGAAAAAAAAAGATATTATGCTTTTTTGTTTTTTTAGTTTGGAGAAGTTGGAGTTGAGATCGGCAGTAAATGTGTGAATATGCTGTTATCACACCAAATTTCTGGTCACAGATGCCAAGGACTTGAAACAACCCTCAGATTCATTCTGGTATCTGGGACATCAAAGCACCTAATTAGTGTTTTGATAGAACTGCCTGTCATTTGTTAAAGAAATGTCTATAAAATGAGAAATGTCACCATGTTACATGGTTGCAGTTGAGAAAAACTCTTCAGTATCAGAACATATGATTGAAGAAATAACCACTGGTTAAAAGGTTTTGTTAAAGCTGTTTTCATGATACCATTTAATTAATTGAGTTACAAGTAGATTAGCTCTTCTGAGGCAATACTGACAATATTTTTTCCTAACCTTATGATCTGAACTGTCCTTCCAATATGAGAACCATCTCCCTGCTTTCCTAACGAGTTCTAGTGTTTTCTCTGTGAAGGTGGAGCTCATACCCACCAATGAAGCTGAGAAAATGTGTAAGTGCACTGAAGCACCTGGAATTTCAGTTGCAAGCCTTCTAAAGGTGTCACCTCAATCTCTAGGACCAATGTCCATTGCTCTTTTGGAAATGTTTGGATCTAATTTGATCTAATTTGCTGATAATGCTGTAGAAGCCCTGATTAATTTTTCAGAAACTGTATATTGTTGAGTAGACAGAGTCCAGACAGTCTCCTGGGCCTTCTGCTTCAAGCTTGAGCCAAGAAATAACAAAACATTGTTGATCCTTTCTCTACATGCCACTGAGTCTGCAATACAGACTTTGTTCATTTTGCTATCAATTTCTTACGGTGAGATTTGATTTGCTAACATGGGAGACGGTTGGTATAGATAGACAGCAGAGAGAGTTGATAATCTCACAGTAAACTTAAATTGGTGGAGAGAAATTGCTATTGGCTAGTGAGGTCTCTTCTACTGTTTAAAGCTAATAGAGCATAGACTGAAGATCGTGATAACAACTTCTTCCTTTCTGTGTTGGGGAGTTTTAGTCTACCCATGTTTACAACAAAGGTGTTGAAATGAGAGAAATGCATGTCCCACCCATATTTTCATGGGAACTTAGGAAGCTGACAAGGAAATTCTTCTGTCCCAGGAGGGAATATGACTGTGTCTTCCATCTCATTACAAAGACAATACTTCAATAACTTAACATTGAAAGTGTTTTCTGTAAACTGGATTCGCTCCACAAGAGGAAGAGAAATGTTTCTGTGGAGGAATTTTCACTTAATTTCTGGAAGAAAGAGTTTTTCTTTATACATGAATAGAAGAGTCAAATATAAAAAGCACGCTTTTTCTCCAATGTAGTCTCACAACTGCCTTCTCTTCAGACCTTTCCACAAAGCATGAAAATTTGGATGGTGGGAATCTCAGCTTTGCAATCAGTCTCTTGCTTAAAGGATAGACACAAGCTGTATGAGGACATGTGCAATACAAACATGTACATCAGAGTTAATCACTGTAGGATCCCTTAATAGCTGGTGGGAATCAAGTGAGTATACTCAAATGAGTCTGGAGGATGAGTCAGCTCATGTTGCAGGCGTGTAAAGTAGGTCTGATGATTCATGTTTTAAAATTGCCTAGTTCTTGCCTTTAATTCTTAGGAGAGCCTTAGGTGACTAGCTCATGTAGAGCTGTCTGGAAAGGAGAAATTTAAAGGTTAGACCAGATTAATTCCATCTGGAGACTTCCCCTTTTTTTTTTTTATTTCCTCTACTCATTATTTAAGCAGAGATTTATGATGCTGAGGTGTTTTTCTGCCTTTAGTAACTTCCCACTGATCAATGTATGATGAGAACAGACTAAACAAACATATTGTTTACTACCATTCAGCTAACTGAAGAAAAATAATTTTTTAAAGGGAGAAACAAAGGTAGGTTTATGAATAAAAGCCATCATAGTTTCTGACATTTTTAGTAGTTTGTAATCACTAATCACACACAAAAGAGCTTCATCTATGTTGCTTGTACAAGAAGAGGGATTCACAGTCTCCACTGCATGTATTCTAGACCTCTACAAAATCATTTTTTTACATGAAACCATCCCATGCATCATACATTTTAGAAGAAACCTTCCATTGTAGTCTGCAGGTCCTCATCATGACATTGAAAAAATAGTCTTTTCTATTAATATAATTATAGGTTGCAGGCACTGGGCAAATTAGAGACATGTTTGGGATTTTCAGATCTTGAAAACCAGCAATTACAATCACAGGGATCTCTGTTAGCAAAGGAGTATAAACTGGTAATTGCATGTGAGCGCAGAGGAGCCTGTGAATTCTCTTCTGAAATATCTGCTGTACTTTACTTTCCTGCTTTAAGCTACTCTTTTACAGCATTTACTGTAGTATGTTGCAAATTTTGATGACAGGGTTGCAACCCAGTTCTCCGTAGAGCCTTCCTGTTAAGCATGCTGAACGACGGGGTTTCCTCGGAAGTACTAAGAATAGAGTCTTTTTCCCGTCGAAGTTTTTCAGCAAGATTTAGAAGCCCTAAGCTTGTAATTTGGGTTTGTGTCTACCTGTGTTTGTGAGCCAGTGATTCCAAAAGCACTCTTAACAAGGGACTGGGTTTCTAAGTCTAGACTCAATTCAGTCTTACAGGATCCAAAGAAATATAGAATTTCCTACAGAAACCTCCAGACCTTTTTACAGCAGCTGACATCTTGCCTTTTTCATGATGTGGTTCTGCCTCCTCTAAATCATTCCTCCCAGCTCTCTAAGATAACACATGCTTTGGAAGATTTCACCACTTCAATCTGGAGCAACCTAGCTAAAGTTTAAACAGGAGAGATCAATTATCCGTGGCTGACACCACCAGTTAGTATTGGCACTGTGAAAAAGAACATAATGAAAACAGATGATCCAAACTGACATTAAACCAATTGAATATGAAGTCCCTAAGCTAAAAACCTAGCATGTAAATGTAAATTGCTCTGACGGCTGACAAAGCGGCTCAGATCTTACAGCTCAGACCAATATGAACATAGCTTTGGACAGCGGCTTGCCATCTCAAGTCAGATACACCCCTGGCTTCTGTCAAACCCCTCATTGTCTCAGCTTATCAGTGTAAGATATCCTTCAGCACTGAAAACTAAACTCTTGATTGGAAAATCAGTACAGGAAATGGTGGGCTTACAGAGATGGTCTGTGGCTTCAGCTCTGTCTGAGCACATCCTTGTCTTCAATGTCCTCTCACTTCCTAAACAGACTCATCCAACTCATGTGACATCTGCTGTCATTCCTTTGCTTATTGTATTTATGATTTCTATCCTTTTTTTTTTTTCCCTGTGTCATCTTTACTGAGATATCAGCTCTTTGCAATAAGGATTATGCCTACCACAGTGAGACTTTTTATCTAGTCGATCCTTAGGAACTACCATACTGAACATGGTTAGTATGCCCCTGGCCCTGAGGAAAGCCAACCCCTGATATTATAAATCTATGGGAGGAAAAATGAATCAATCTTAGTCACTGTAGGCAGGTACTATTTTTTTTCTCAGGACCTCTGAATAATTTATTTGGAATGCATCAAGAAAATAAAATGTTTTCTAGTCAAGAAGAAACAGCAGAATTTTAATCATGATGGTATATCACTTTGAGTTAATACAGTGCTGCTGTGTGCAGTACTTATGTTAACAATGTCTGGGACTGTAGGGACAGAACAACATAAGGTCAGGAAACATTCACTTTCCTAAAAATCCTACATGTAGCTCCAAGCCAGGAGGTTGCAACTGAGGGTCCTGCTTCTACATATGCCAAAAGTGAGAGGCTCAGTTGACCAGACCAGTTGCTTAGCTAATTCAGGAACAACTGAAATAAAAAAAGCTGTGATTCTTTTTTGCAACTCACAAGGAAAAATGTCTACACATCTTCTGCTTCACATGTTTGTTAGTAGCAGTTGTGAAAAACCTTCACAGCTTAATTAGCATTACTAATATGGATCAACTCTTGATAAAGAGATATGCAAAACCAAAAGGAAATATTTGTCTCCATGAGCCTGTGCTTCAAAGTGCAAATGAGAAGAAAAAAAACATGTTTGACATTTTGAGCATTTGAAATATCTCCAGCTCCAGGTATCAGGATTCCATACTTGAAGAAGATATTTCCACAACTGCAAATGACTCAATACATAAGTAGGATAAAATCCATTAAACAACTAATTTCTATACTTAAGGTCATGCTCTATCTCTTCAGACAAAAGTAAATCAACAATCTAGAATAAGAGTGGAAAATCTTTATAATTTTTCAGGGATCGTAATATGAGGGTTAAAATCATCAGCCTATGCAAGATCGAGAACTTCTCAAGCAATATACTATGAGTTCTGAAATAGACTGCCTAGTTAATTTTTAGAATAAAAAAATTAACAAATAAAATAAAACTAGGGAAAATATTTACATTGCATCTTCATCTGAAAACAGTCAGGCAAGGAGAACTGGAGATATGACTCCTCAAGTGAGGGACTTATTAAATATGTGAAATGAAACACTTTTTGTTCCTCTGAAAGTGTCTGAGACAACATAAAATTAATTTTGCAGTTTCTTGATTATTTAAGGTATCAAGATAATGAATATAAAGAATTATAATGACAAGGTGACCTGCTCAGTGGATGAGGGAAAGGGTGTGGATGTTGTCTACCTAGACACTATTAAAGCTTTTGACACTATTTCCCACAACATCCTTCGGGAGAAACTTGCTGCTCATGGCTTCAGTGGGCATAGTCTTTTCTGGGTGAAAAACTGGCTGGATGGCCAGGCCCAAAGAGTGCTGGTGAGTGGAGTCAAATCCAGTTGGCAGCTGGTCACAAGTTGTGTTCCCCAGGGCTCAGTATTGGGACCAGTTCTGTTTATAATCTTCATCAATGATCTGGACAAGGGGATCTAAGTTTGCAGACACCACCAAATAGGGCGGGAGTGTTGATCTGCTTGAAGGTAGGGAGGCTCTACAGAAGCATCAGGACAGGCTGGATTGATGGGCTGAGGTCATTGATATGAGATTCAACAAGGCCAAGTGCCAGGTTCTCCACTTAGGTCACAACAATCCCCTGCAACAGTACAGGCTT
This sequence comes from Megaceryle maxima, assembly GCA_024605025.1. NCBI lineage: Eukaryota > Metazoa > Chordata > Aves > Coraciiformes > Cerylidae > Megaceryle > Megaceryle maxima. The sequence goes on from JANHGN010015698.1 coordinate 10,923, forward strand.
GGGGAAGACTGTCTGGAAACTGCCTGGCAGAAAGACTTGGGGTGTTAGCCAACAGCCAGCTGAAGATGAACCAGTGTGTGCCCAGGTGGCCAAAAAGGCCACAAGCATTCTGGCTTCCATCAGAAATATTGTCACCAGAAGGACTAGGGCAGGGATCATCACCTTGTACTTGTCACTAAGGATGCTGGACCTCATATACTAGGTTCAGTTTTGAGCCCCTCACTCCAAGAAGGTCACTGAGGGGCAAGAGCATGTCCAAAGAAGGTTAATGAAGCTGGTGAAGGGTCTAGAACACAAGTCTTGTGAGGAGCAGAGGAGGGAACTGGGGTTGTTTAGACTAAAGGAGACTGGAGTGAGAGGAGGAGGTCAGTATCTTGTCCCAAACAAGTGAGAGGATAAGAAGAAATGGCCTCAAGTTGCCCCAGGGGAGGTTTAAGTTGGATATGAGCAAAAATGTCTTCCTGAAAAGGTTGTCAAGGCGGTAGAGTCTCCATCCCTAAAGGGATTTAAAAGTCATGTAGATCTGGTTTTGAGGGACATGGTTTCGTCGTGACTTAGCAGTGCTGGGTTAATAGTTGTATTGGATGATCTTAAAATTCTCTTTGAACCAAAATTATTCTAAGTGGTTTTATAGTTTGCTAGTTTAGACAGTGACACTTGCCATCTTCAGGGAACCAGCTGTGGTGAAATAGCAGTATTTATCATTCTGGTAGTGCTTGATCTGTAACTAGAAACCACTGTGTTTTCCAAAAGAAGTCCCAGTGTCTCACACCTACTGTCATTCTTTCAAAAATCAGGTTCATTCAATATGGTATTCAAAACAATGAGTGAAAATGGTGACAACATTGTGCCAATCTTTGAACGAGGGAGGATTATTTTAATGAAGTCATCCTTCACTTGTTTTGACATGGACTCTGATCCATAACAGAAATGGAAAATTTCTTCATCTAGATTTCAAAGTGGTTTTCATCAGGCTTTCTGAATTGCTTTAATAATAACTGCCAGGTCAAAAGGCGATCAAAAGGATACTGAATTTTTTTTCCCCCCATCCTTTTACCTTCTTGAAAATCAATTTACTTTAACCTTGTTCTTCTTAGATTATATCCATGTTAGATGTATCCAGTTTTTACAGATCAAAAGCCCAGAAAATACAATGAAAAAGCTTTATTGATCATAAACTTTCAGTGAGTATTCACTTTAGGATTCAACAGATTTACTTTAGTTAGTATTACAGGCTTAGCACAGAAGTCTGCATTTATGTAATTTTTTTCTTTAAAATATATCTTTTCTCTTCACTGAGCAATACTCATTCCAAATTCTGCTTGTGTATCAGGGACACTTTTACTTCTGTAATTTTTAAAATTTAAATACTTCTTGGAGATTTACTTTTATTCACAATAACACTTTCTACAACATCTGTTTCATGTGCTCTGGACTTCGATTTCCATGTATTAAGGGCTGAGAAAGGAACATGTAGAAGCCAGTGAGATACTAACAGACCTGAAGTTGGACAGCTGCCCTTTAGTAAAACATTTCAAATTGATATTTCTCTCTTGCTGAAATGAGTTCCAGAAGACAATGCATTTAAGCCTGAAGATTTTCATTCTAAATCTGTTTCTGCTGAATGCTAGTTTGAAGGCCATAGCAATCTCCTTCAGCATTGAAAACCTTACCCAGAAATGTAATTTGAGATCTTTTCAGCTAGGGATTTTGAAATCAATAACATTTTATTGAAGGAAAATTTCCTTTCTCCTTTCATATATCCAGTTTGGGATCTAAAATGTTGGGACTCATTATTTGCTTATCCCAGTCAATTCCTTGTGCTCCCATCACAATCCTCAAGGAAAAAAAAAAACAAAACCAAAAAGGAACCACAGGAAAGGGAGGATGATCCAGGACCAGCGTTCATTGACATACTACTTTGCGACACTAGTGGGAAGGTGGCCTTAGTCGATCAGTCATGCTGTTATTGCTGACTAGTTTCAACTCAACTGAAAAACTAAATGAAATTTAATTGACTGTAAAGAGTTCACAAATGACAGAAAGAACTGATTCGAGTACATAAGGGTGGAGCAAATTCTGGGTATAGTTGTTGACATCTGCAGGAACAGCCTGTCCCAAAGCCTTACAACAAGGAAAGGTGCTGCACTGTGGGGGTTTCTTGCCCATGGATGAGACTGGAGTTGAACTCCACCATCCAATTAAATTGCTGTTTAGAATACACTATTTTTTTATCTCCTCCATTGAATTGTGAAAAGGTGAGCTATTTTTTTATGAGTTTTGTTATTTTTGTGTCTCACAACTGAATAGGAAGTGACATTGTGAAATTATTTTAATCTGTTCACACAAACATTTCTGTTTCAATAGAAGTAAAAAATAGAAATAAAGTTCAATAGAATCTTTAAATCCACATTGTTTTTTGAGGTAAGAGCCTCTTATCTTCCTTAGCCTCTTATCAAATCTTAGACCTGAAGCCTGCATTTAGGTTCTATGTGCAGCTCCATTCTTCAATCATTTTATGTTTCTGGACAACAAATCTGGCATGGCCCAGGAGAATTAGAACACACACAAGTAACCTGGGACTGGGTTGAACACCTCTTATGTGCAGAATTCAGTGCTTCTTCATCATCAGATTGGAGATGATTCAAAAGTAGGACTTCCAAACTAGGGATGGGAAAAAAAACTGCAAGAGCTTGAAAAAGCACTTACCTTGCCAAGGACATTTATAACCACAAAATGAAAGCGAACTGTGCTATTTAGGAAAGGAGGACAGATGGAATTGCTCCCTATATTCGCATTATTCCCAGCAATTTCACAAAGCCAAGCTATAAGTCCTCATGTACTATTAGCAAAGGTGTGTTCTGCTCACTTACACGAGAACTCAGCAAGAGAAACCTGCCATTAACTTAAATGGATGAATGCACTAAGCCATTCCCTGAGATGTCCAAACACTTGGAGATCTTTAAAATAACAAAGTATTTAAAGCATGTTACATTCTGTACTTCAGATCTTCAGAACAGCACAATTTTGTTTTCTGCTGTGCCCTGCAATCTGTCAAGCCAAAGGCTTTGTTTCCGACATATTGTTTGCACATTGTGACTTATTTTAGTGTTCCATACAATTAAGAAAAGAGGGAAGAAATCTAAAATATTCTAGCTTCCATTCTCTTCCTGCTACAAAAATCTCCAAGTATGTTGTCAAAAAGTGAAGGCTGGGAAGTTTTCTTAATTTAAATAAGTCAGTTTTAAAATGTTCTTAATTAGAAGATGTTTTGTCAGCCGTATCTGGTACAGCTTGGATAATACTGGGCAGTTTTGACACAATCTGTACAGTTTTGCTATAATTAGATAGACACACAAAACATCATTCAGAGTAGAAAATGGCTGGTAAAATACATAATTTGGTGACAGGCTTCAAAGATTTCACATTGTTATCTGCCGACATCTATTCTGTCTGTCACATAAGCTCACTGTAAAGTCCATAAGAGCAACACATCCCTGAAAATGGTCCCCCAACATATTGCTTCATGTCAGCATAGAACATTGCTGATTCCACAGTGTTTTGTGAGTGAGGAAACTGTTAAGAGCATAGATTTAGGCAGAATCACAAAGACAAATTGCTGATCCACTTGGATAAGATTTTGTTTCAGGCTTAGGATAGAGACCAAATGAAATTGAAGATTGACTGGAATTTAAAATATTTTGAACATATTTAAAGACTTGCAGCAAATCTATCCATTTGTTGCTCCAGTGTTGAATGCATGTCTCCAGTATGGGGTCCCTGTCTGCTGTGGAAAAGACATGCATATGTTCTGTATGACTGTTCTCTCTTAAGAGAGGATCAGATGTGTTCCTGTGCATGGAATTGATGAAAGTATCCTGCAGTAACCTTACTGACTTTATCATCTGTGCTGGCAGTTTTCTGAGAGATGCCTCTTCACAGAAGGGAGTCACCTATTCACACCCAGCGGCCAGATTGATGACATCCACTGGTTTGTGTCATACTACAGATCTATGGGTGTTTAACAGGCCCTATCTCTTCTCTGTAGGGATCCAATGACAGTGTCTTGGTAGCCTGTTCCATGTTTGCCAATTCAGTGTCCCACAGCTGGGACAGTGGGTATTACCTCAACATCCATTTACTGCTTTATAGCAAAATCATCGGGGCAGAAGGAAACTTCTCACTGACATCTGGAGCATCAAATTTCTACCTATGAGACACAGGAGTATGCAAAAATATTTAGCTATTGACTTCAGCTTTCACTGTGCATAAACTCTGTCCAGATCTCCACTTGACTCCAGATCTCCACTGAGATATACATCTTATTCTAAGATCATCACACACTGCAGCACTCATCAGTTGTCTTAATTGTCTCTTCAGTCAGGGAAGCTTTTGGATCATCATGAGGGCGTATGGCAGCTGTGGAAACCTCCTGCTCATTAAATGGGAGAGAGCAGAATTAAACACTGCTCTTCTGCATTTTGTAATTGGGTTCAGTCACTATGTTGCTATCCTCATTTGAATGTATCTTGTTGAAAGGTTTTGTACAAGACCATGGAGACACGAGACTGAAGTCATACCATTTGTGTACAAGGAATTAGAAAATCTACCCTCTTATATTCCACATACTTCTTTCAAATGTGATTGAATGCTTACTTTTTCTTGGGAATAAAGAGTTTCACTTTTATGCAAAGTTCAGTCCTTCTTGTTTATATTCTGTGAAGCCTTTTTTGCATTCATCTCATCTGGTTGGAAAAAAAAAAAAAGTTCATAAGTTACAACTTGTAAAATAGAGTGAGTTATACATTTTGGTTTAAGAAAACAAGTGAACCAGATCATAAAATTGCCACAAGACTGCATTCCTATTCCAGAAGAAAGTTTAAAAACAAGTTTAAACTTGTTTTAACGTACTTTTGCTGCTATTGTGATGTAAGTAAGCTATGTGAAGTTAGGGTATTTCTTAGCATGGCACAACATAAATTCAATGTTGTCACTTCTTTACTTCTGTTTCCTGTTTAAAGAACAGCCTTCATGAATGGGTTTTTGGAACAGACTGCAAGCTACTGAGATTTCTTGAAAATTCACAGAATTCTTCCAGCCCATAAACTCTGAATTGTTAAAAAGTTTCATGAGAATATATGTTCTATTTTTTATGTGTTATGTACTATATAGAGATTTAAAAGTCTTGTTGTCCTGAAAGCTGTAGTCTTTTAATCTAGTTTTCTGACTAGGAATGTGAAACATTAACACCTTAATTACAATAATGTTGGGTATGGATTTGAAAGAAGAGAATGAAGTATTTGTTGTGATAGATACAAAGTCTCTGAGGTATGGGTCAGAGTTTGCCTTTGTAGGCAGTATTTCTCTCCTTGAAGTCTCTTTAGCAATATTAACATAAATATTCTTTACATTTAAATCTGTGAGACTTTGAGCTTACTACTGGAGCTAGAGAGGAATTTGCCTCAAAGATTAAAAAAAAAAAAAAAAGAGAACAGTTAAAGTCAATTTGACTTGTGAATTTACCTTTACGTAAGCCACTGCCTCTGTTTTATTACTTACCTGGTTATCCAGGGCTTTCATTTCAGGTCTGTTAGACTTCCCAAACAGTGGCATTGTAACTCTGATACTGTGTGATGGAAAACAGCTAGTGAGATGGGAGGTTGTGTACCACATCTATGCTTTGTCTTGAAGAACTCTGTTCAATTGCTTCTGCCCATGTTTGGAGTAAAATCAGAGAAAATCAGACCAACTAGAAGGTAGGTGTGACGTAAGGAGATTCTTATTACTTTCATGAGTTGCACTTCTCAGTTTAAAGGCAATTAAGACCTGAATATCATAATTCATACCCTGCTTTTCATACTCTGTTCTCTTTTATTCCCCGCATCCAGACCTTTTCTTTTTTTTGTAGTTGCCCTCCGGTCTGCAGGGATTTATGAAACTCATTACCAAGTGATGAGTTACTCTGGCAAACCATCGAACAAAGTGATGCATTTTTCACCTTCATATTCCCAAATCCAAAACTAGATACCCACATTTGGAAGCCACTCTTTGTTTTCTCTCCACTGAATACCTCTCTGGCAGGTGACTGATTTAGCCCTTCTAAGATCTAAGTCTCTGAAGCTGCCTCACTTCCTCCGGTGTTTATATAGGGAAGCCTTATGTAAATAAACTTGTGCACCCTTCAGTTTAGTACATAAACCTGGGCTGCAGTAGCAGACGCTGACTCCTTTTGTTACAGACTTCTTCAGTAAAGAAACTTACTCTGTCTTGACAAAATAGAGAAACATGGGAGTGTGACTCCAGCTCTCTGCCCAAAATGTGCAAAAAAAGAGTGGTATGTCTATATAGACATCCCAGCAGTGGTCTAACTCCACTTTGCCAAGCCCAAGTAAGTGCGTGCTACATGCAAAAATTCAAAATTGTTGCTTTTCTTCCAACCTAACTTCATGGATTTATGGCCATAAGCATTTAAATTAAATCCCTTTAATGGATCATTTGTCCTCATCTGGGTCATAGCAAATGCTTGTGGCCATGTCCTTAGCCCTGTTGCAAATGGGAGGGAACACATTTTGGCTTCAACTGTCCTCAGGCTCTGAAAAAATAAAATCTAAGGTTACATGAGCTCTTGCTGCAATAACTGATGCGCTGTCCAGGAGCAATGCATGTTAATAACACTCTTACTAATGCATTATGCAACATGACTGAAGTGAATCAATACCACTTTCTCTGACTTATGCCCATTGAGACAGTGTGACTCATTGTCAGGTCTCTGGATGGGTCAGCAGTCTGACTCTTTTCCACTATAGAGAAACCCTGCTCATCTGAGGCTTTTTCATTGTGGAGATCATCTGATTTTTATAAGAATGCTAATACTGATTTTTTTTTTTTCTTTCACCACAGTGCTTACAGAGATTACAAAAGCAGGTTCCCGTTTACCTCATGTTAACAAGCAAACAGATCAGTAAGACCTTTCATCTTAAGGTTAAAGGTTAATGAGTTACAAAATAAGAACTATTCTGAAAAGCGGGCAGCTGAGGAAGAGCTTTCCTTCCTTAAGTGAGTGCAAGGAATACACATCAAAAAGACAGACTTATTAGTCTCTTTTCAGATGGAAAAAGAACACAGTGGAAAACCAGTACAGCAAAACTAGATAGCTGTAAGCAGCAATGTTGCCATTATGTGGTATTTTCTGCATTTCAGTCCAAGTATCTTGTGGAGTCATGAAACTCCTTTGGAAATCAAGTCCAGTGGAACCATGTTGGAATCACTGAAATAATATCCAATATCCAGACAGATGTGTATAAAGATGAGAAACATCAGTACACCTCTAGAACTGTGAAGCTTAATTAAGTTAGATCGTATACCATGATTTAAGAGGCGGTAACTTAATAAAAACATCTGTTGACCAGTCCACTGACTCTATCTCTTCTCTTCCTCCTCCAGTCACTTTCAGATACATTCCCTTCAGTTTTCAAGCTTATTTTAGTGCTTTTTCAGTGGTTTCAGAGAATAGAGCTGAGCTTGGTCTCGTGAGAAAAGATTATTAGGCAGGAAATTTTCTTTGTTCTTGTGGATTTCTGGGATTTCATGCCCTAGCAATCATAAGCAATTTTTTCTCAGATGGATGTTTGGCTTAGGAAGGTCTCTGGTGAACCACTAATTATACAGAACAGTTTCTGAAAGAAAGTAAGTATTAATAGGTTATGCTGTGTGTTGCTATTTAGGTGTCTACAGGGAAAATACACATTCAAAAACCCTTATCTTTGAGAAAATGACTTTTGTAAGATACAGAGTAGCTCCTAAAAAAAAGTGCCCAGTGAGGAAAGTCTGAAGGAACTGAAGCATTTTATTCTAAGCAAGAGAAGGTTGAAACAGAATATCTGTAGTAGTTAAATACAGAAGGTGGTATCTATATAAGGGGAAAGGGGAGGATGGGAAGATGTTTGAAGTCTGAGATTAAAAGATGGGGAAGAGGAAGTCTGGAAAAGGTCACTAAGAACCTTAGCATTTTTCCCAGTACACTGTCCTACCATGGAGACTGTCTTCATGGATCAGATGGGCCTGGTTCAAAGACATGCAACTACCTTTCAGCTTAAAAAAACAAAAAAACCCAACCAAACAAAAACAAACAAACAAACAAACAAAACCAACCCCAACCAAACAACAACAACAAAAAAAAACCAACCGAAAAAAAACAGAGGGGGAGGTGAAGAGGGGGAGCTCCATTCTGTCCATTGATTGTATTTCCATCACCCTGGCTATAGACACAGCTTAAGAAATGGCAATGTAGCCTCCCTGGGGTGCATCAGTACCCTGAGTCCATCAGTAGAGAAGTATCTCTGTGTAGCTTTGGGGAACTTCAGTACACTGCTAACATTTCAGTAACCAGACATTTTCATTCAGTGTGGTGTTACTCTTCCCTCTGTTATGATCTTTCTGTGCTGCCTTTAGCAAAGCCCCAGGAGCACTCAGTAGTTTAAACAGATGCATCCTGGATGCATATCATCCATAAGCCAAAAAGTTTCATCATCTTCAGCTCTTATGATGCTGCAGCTTTTACAGGGCAAAGAAAAGAGTCTCTGAGGCTGTGAAATAGTCCTCTTTCCTCACATAAAAGTGCCTGATGTGAAGCAGGCCAACCAGATAGTGTGAATGATCATTCATACACACCATACATGTTGCACTTCAGGGCCTACATCCCTATAGACAGGTTTATAGCCATCAAAGCAGCAAACTCTGAACTACAACCTGTAGCTTTATTATACTGCAAAATATGTCCCTAGTCAAGGTGAATGGCTTGGGGACACAGAGATGATGTCACCATGTATGTAAACAGGATGCCTAAGTTCTTCTAGTAAAACAGTGTAGCCTTTCATGGGCTGCATGTCTGAATCAGAAGCTGAAGGTAAAGTCTCCAGTTGATGGATAATTTTTGCTTTCAAAACTTTGCATAGGATAAAACCCAGGGATATTTTCAGTTCTCCAGGGAATTTTCTTGGAAATATCGAGTCCCTGCTCTGAGGATGCTTCATTTTCAATCTGTTCTCTAGTCTCCTGCCTTCTAGCCTCAGCCCAGATTCATCTGAAACCCTGATACTAGTGCAAGATTCTATTTTCTCCAGCACCAAGCAGTGACTTTTCCCCTCAATATGAGAAGATTCCTTTGCTTCAGGCTTTTCTTTCCTCACTGACACAACTTGCCAGCTGAATGGGTTTGGGAAGGGGAAAGTGCCCATTTCTGTCACAATCTGGCATTCTGGATATTTAAATTCTCTCAATATCCAGATCCAGGCCTAAAGCCCAATTCCAAATTAATTTAAATATAAAGTTCCTCAATTAAAAAAAAAAAAAAAAAGGAAAGAGAAAAGGAAAAAGGAAATTGTAATGATGTTCATTTGAAACGAAGGGCTTTCAGGTGTGATATTCCCAGATCAACAAACATGAGTTGTTTACATACATATTTCTTTTGTTATCAGAAAATTTGTCAGATTTCCCCTAGCCCTCAAGAATTGTTCTTACTGGCCAGTGCCAAGTGCAGTGCTGAATGGGAGATATATTTGCCAGTGATATTGGATATTGGTGAGAATTTCCCTGCTGATATGGGACTTCAAGTTGATCTGATTAACTTGGTCTGCCAGGTCCAAGGGCTGGCACTTTAAAAAACCTTGTCCCAGGGCTGTCAACTTAGGAACCTCATTCAAATGCAGAAAGCATCCATATGTCCCTCATTTGCCCCAGGCTGGGTCACCAATAAGCTCTCTCTTGGACTTGATGTCAGCCTTACTGGAGACATGGACATGAAGCCTCAATGCCAACTAGAGTGATGCTTTTGGTTATGAACTAATAGACTAATACAATTGATAACATGCAAAGGAGTTTGAGTTTTTAAATATTGTTTTCAGAAGGCAAAGCTATAAAGGAGACAGAACTAATACAAATGTTAATGCTGTTTGCTACGGAGGAGAAAGTGCAAAAAAAGTAGGTTTTGGATAAAGTAGGGATTTGGATATTTTCAACATAGTAAGGTTAAAAAGGTTCCACAAGCCGTGCACAGTGAGGACAACCTCTTCCTGTCCTCCAAGACACCAGTGGATAAAAAGAAATACTTTGTCATATGAAGAATAAGTCTTATTACATCTTTTTCTAAATCAATAAATCTTGCTTTTTGTTCTTTTAAACAATTTTATGAATGCTTTTAAAAAATATTTTACCTTTTGTCTCCCATGACAACTCTGAGCCCTTGGAAGATATTG